>OY744522.1:91437130-91722130 GCA_963556195.1 Sepiola atlantica | reverse complement strand
AACGAGATCTGTCACGCTTCGCTTTGAAATAGTATTTTCATTGCGAAACGCGCAGATTAAATGGACGCATTTAATTTTCGCTCTGTCCAAGCATCTCTATACGAAGCTCTGTCCGTTGGACGGTTGGTCGGACGCCATAGGTTCAAAAAGCATTTCTCCAGACTTATGTTTGAAATAATTTTTTTGTCCAACAATTATGCTGAATTTTTCTCGGTCTGTCAAGTTTGAAATAGCATTTTTTCTGTCGGTCACGCTGGTCTCAAATAGAATTTTTCTCGGTCTGTCACACTGAAGTTTGAAATATAATTTGTGTCGGTCTGTCAAACTGAAGTGTGAAATACATTTAGATGCTTTAAGATATTTCTATGTAAGGCTGGGACCCAGCCTTACATAGAAATATCTGTACGTCCGTCAGTCTGTCACGCTTAAGTTTCAAAAGGCATTTTCATCGCAAAACGCTCATATTTCATGGATGCACTTTTACAATAACCGCGCTAAATTAATTATCAATAACCAATAATCATATATGTGTCTCCAGCTACTCCTGAACACGAATGCTAGTGATCATTGCATACACATATACTCTTAATGCCATTTCTTAGTCTTTTTCACTCAGTTCTACTCGTACTATTTTTATCTTCTTTTTTTCTAATTCGTGAAACTCACGTTTTATATACCAATTTTTCTCTAACGCATTTCAAACACCTGCGCTGTTCTTTTTTAACTTAGTTCATCTCAAACAAGGCAAGTTGCCACTGTAGGCGTAAGGGCTACTGAGAATTAGGGTGAAAGTTTTAGGGGCCATCCTAAATTGGGAGCTGTGCAGCGAGATGCTTGTTCACATTAGTTTAAAAATGTTGCATTTCGGTACAGTAAGGGAAACAAAGAGCAGGGAGGAAGTTCCAAAGGCCGGCAGCTTGAGGAAAGAAGCTATTGGAGTAGAAGGCTCTCTGGCATCTGGAGACCTCCACAGTGAATGGATGGGATTTAGCTGATTGTGGAGTTGGTCGAGTGTATTTACGTCGAGAGGCACCAGAGCACCAAGTTCATCGGAACACATTCCATTGAATTACTTGTAAAAAGCATAACGGTGCAACATTGGGGACAGTGGTTGGAGCTTGGTGGATAGTGAGGGACCTTGGTGGATAGAAAAGGAGCTTTGTATTAGCAGCATTAAATGTTTTATCCATGTATGACCTCATTCCACTACAGACTGGAGGTCACTTCCTAAGGATTCAGCCATTGCCTCGGATATGTGCGCGTTCGTTTTACCTACATGACAGGGGTAGAGCGTGGTGTCTTCAGCAAATATACCGATCTCAGACACAATGTCATCAGGGAGGTTGTTCATCAAAATCAGAAACAATAAAGCTCCAGGGATCGATCCCTGGAGTACACCTGCATTCATGCCATATGAATTCATTTTTATGAGAAGACTTTTATGCCAGACTTTATCAAAGACTTTTGATATATCAAGCGCTATCGCCTAGTCTTGTCCAGTGTGTGGAATATGCGTTCAAAGATGACCGTTAGGATGTCCGCAGTAGACAGTGCTTGCCTAAATCCATACTGATAGTCAGAAAGAAGTTTAGCATTAACGTGCTGACGGACTATCGCTGGATTGATTAAGGATTCAAATATTTTAGCGAAGAGCGGGGGTAGACTGATGGGACGATAATTCTGAAAATCAGTTCCATCTCTGTTAGACTCACATATTTAAATATATAGTTTATATTCTACGCCGATACTTCTATTGCTTTATATCTATAAACGTCTGTTTTTCATAAACAAATGCATGTAGGGATGGCATAGGGATCATCACGCTGTCGGGGCTATAAAAGCTTCACAGCAAGAACTTGTCTTCTACCAACACAGCAAAGAACTCTCCTATCTTCTTTTGTGTACCTAAAATCAAACAGAACTTCCATGAACAAAGTTTCTTTCCAAGAATGTCTCATCTTTTGAAGACGTCATCGCGGCAATGTTTCCCTATAGACTAGAAAATAGTCGTTTTCAAATTCAATGTCAACAAATATCTGCCATGTCGTCCTGTAAATTAAGCATAGTTCTATAATATTACTGTTTCATCATCTAATTGAAAATATCACTGATCTTTATCCTCGAGTTACATTTGGCCTTGATAAGTTGCGAACCATTAGTATAAAAATAAATGTCACTTTCTTTAATAACTTTGGGAAATATATGCACCTATCGCTCCTTAACTATGTCTGAAATAGTAGAATAAACTAGACCCCTTAACCCTGGTAGAGTACCTATTTTACGACAAAGAAAACTGTTAAATAACACTTACCTTTCCTTTTTTATCCTATACTTCATGTCATCTCGGATTTCTCTCTCAAATTAGTCTTAAGTAATATCGATTCAGGGATTGCAGTTAGAGATTGCGCAACCTTTGTTTAACTATAAAAATCTTCATTATTCAGAGGGTACCCATTCATTTTTTGAGACAGAAGACGGCTAATTAATCTTTGCGTTTAATGCTTATTTTATGTATCTAGCAATATTATGACAAGAATTAATTAAAACAAACATTTATCGAACATATTTTCTTCAACGTGAATATCTATTATCATACAACAATCATCACAGACGATGATTCTAATATCGTAAGAATAAACTAAAAATGTCTTCTCACATAGAAGACTTCTAAACAATATTCGTATTTGACTGCGTCATCTTTTGTCATATGCACTTTCGCTATGTGACGTATAAACAAATGTATACGAACTAAAAGATGGCCTAGCATGCTAAATATTACATTTTTATACTAAAGCTGTTGTAATATTCGTTTGTTTTTCTCACCCATTTCTGCTAAAATATTTCTCAGTTCTCGGATTGAGTTGTGTTTAAAAAAGAATTTTATTGTTCGAATTAGTTGTAACTAATCAAGTTATCCATCTCTTACTAATCTTCTGTCTATCACTCTCGTTCTCTCTCGCTGTATATTTTCCCTTCCGTTCTTATTCTAACACTTTCTTTTACCCTTAATCCGGTCTCTTCGACCCCTCTCTTTCTATCGCTGTTTATTGACATAGTAATACAACAAACTATAAAATATTCTATCATAAACATAAGGAAATATCATCACAGTAATGATACTATTTAAACGATAGTCAGAGATATAGAAAGAGTTAAGGAGATACTAATAGAGAGGCATATATATTGAAAGGAAAGACTAATTTTGGATTTTGTCTTATTTTGAAAAAACAAACTTTAACTGGCTTTGAATATTCACTTTTTCCTGAATCAAACAATCTAACTCGAGATCAATGAGTGACCTACCAGGTCACAGTTTTCTATTATTCTTATATTTGCTCATGGTTTTAGATGCGCCCTCGATGTACTATGAGAGGCGTTTTCGTCGGTCGTATGTAACGTTTCGGTTGTGAACACCGAAGTTAAGCAACGTGCAGGCTGACCAGTATTAAATGGGAGACTATTTTAGAAGAGTAGATGCTGTATGTAAAATAAAAATCTTTTCAACAATTCGAATTACTCCACAAATCAATCGTATACAAAAACATTTACAGTTTTGGCATAAAATGACCCAACAATGGTTTGCAGCATAGCGAGAGGTGTTATTCGTTCCCCATTGTCAAAAAACTGCCGACGATGTGTAGTAGAGATAAAACGGCTGCTCCTCTCTCTCGTGGTTGTTGGTGACACCTAGTTGTAAAGATAGACCTGTTTGAAATAGCATTTTCTAGTGCAGAGTCAATGGATATATCCTATTTTACATGCGTATAAGCATTATTATTCATCTTACATAACGAGGGCCGTGTTTAAGGATAATCAGTGTTTCCAGACGGAAGTCGCAAAACCACGTGATTTCGGAGTGATGGTTTCTATCTCTTGGCTGGCGAGATTTGAATCAGATAAGCCGTGTCCGAGCTGCTGTTCCGAATGTATAGCGGGCGCGCACAATGTAAGTAGATGTATAGAAAACAAGTTATCCGTCTATCTATCCGTCTGTCTTTCTCTCTCTCATAACCGTGTACGAAATTGATATGTCTCTCTGATGTTTTCTTTGACTGTCTCTCTTTTTAAATAAACTTTTTTATGAATCAACATCGAACCGACTTGTTTTGTATCCGCAGAGCAGCAATAACCTGGGTTCACGACGACGACATGGGTGTATAAGGGTCTATACACACATTGGTAAGTAGAACATATAATATTTTCTCCGTCGCTTGACCCGTCATATTTAAGTTTGAACTAGCATTTTCTATTGCTGGATGCGCAGATTAAATAAACGCATCTAATCTTTGCTATGCCAAAGCTAATTATTACTTTGTCTGTCACACTTTGTTTTTGTAAAACTACTATCTTTAGTTGAAAATTTAACTTTTCTTTGGTCCGTAACGTTTACACTTTAAATGGCATTTATAGGATGGGTCCTTGCATCTCAAAAAGAGGCTTAGTCTTTCCGTTATCCGTCCCGTCGGTATGTCACGCTTTTTATAATAATGCTTAGGGTTAGAAAGCAACTCGAGGATAACGGTTAATGAGGTTGTCGGTTGGATGATGAAACAGTACTATGAAAGTGTAGTGCCGTGCCCTTTCCTGCATTTGTAAACGGCAACAGTGTTTAAACCCGAGAGACGCGAATCTAAATAGTATCCTTATTACCTCCCCTACATCAGAACATTCTGGAGTTATCTCTCTTGTATATTTCTCATGCTATACAATAAATGCTTACGTGTCGATCGGCCTCTTACGAAGGAGCGATCGGAGCGCACACATCAACTGGTCGTCTCTGTTGTTCATTCTGTGCACCTATCTGAATTGTTATGTATTGATTCCGTTACAGCCGCGAGCCGGACACTAATGGAAACACAATAACAACCGACAAAGCAGCAACGCTACAGTATCTATGAGGATTTTAAATGTGAAAACTTACGTTTAAAAAAAAAACCCGAAACGAAAACAACGACTTAACTATACGAAGAAACGAAACGAAAACACAGAACACACGGAGTGAATGAAGAAACAGTTTCGACCAAACATTAATGTTGCTCCAGAACCTTTCGAGGAGCCCGTGCCAGGAAAAAAAACGATGACAGTTTTGCACGGTAACCTTCAGATACTCACAAGACAAAGCAAGTCCCTGGCCGAAACGAAAGAGAAGAACATAGAGAATTTCGGGCAAACTCTGATGTCGCCTCCAAACTATTCGAAGGGTCCGTGTAAGAAACAAAAAACAGTAGATAGTTTTGCACAAAAACTCCTTCAGATACTCAAGCCCAAATAAAATTCTCTTGCAGAAAAAGAAAGCTGGCAAAGTCCCAAAATGTGCCACGTACCTTGGCAAAAAGGACAAGAACAAAGGCAACATGAAGGATACAGATAGTCTCTATACAGTGCACACCGAGCAGACGACGACGACAAGCAAAGTTATCGAAGCTAACGTAAAGAAACGCGAGGGCATTGGTCTAGTTGATGAGCATAGAATGCCATCAACACTTCAAATGAAACGAAATCACCCAAAGAACACTGAAGGCAGAAATTAACGTGACTGGTATACAACTCTTTACAGAGAAGATAAAAGGGAAGCTACAAGTTTGATCGGCGAGGCACGCAGTTCAGAACCGGAATCTAACACATTCGATTCCTCAGCTTTTCTGAAAAAGAAAAGCCACCAGATCTATCAGAATCGAGACGATCCACGCCCGCGTGGCAGAGAGTGATGCGCGGTGAAGAATAGAAAAAGCGGAGACACATGCAGACAGGGAAAAAAGGACGAGGGTCTCACCGTCCAACCCAAGACAATTCTTCACGCGGACAAATTCGGACAGCTCCCCTGAAGAAGAGAGGATAAGAATCAGAAACAGATTCTGATTCCAAATAATCGAAAGGATCAGGCCCCCAAATGCTGAGTCCATTCTCCCCCCCCCCATCCTGCAGACGACGTAAGTGAGTCTTCAATTATGTATTTTGCAAAACCACCGACTCTTCCTTAACTGAGGAAACAAGTCGAATTAATGTAATTAATTTGGCGAAATTTACTTTGAGGGTTACCCTTCAAATCAGAGAATCCCCATGGACATATTGCATACATAAGTGATGGACAATGATGTCATACGTACGCACGCGTACACTTTAATGGAGGTAGATAGGAGTGTAGTGTCGTGCCCTTTCCTGCATTTGTAAACGGCAACAGTGTTTAAACCCGAGAGACGCGAATCTAAATAGTATCCTTATTACCTCCACTACATCAGAACATTCTAGAGTTATCTCCCTTGTATATTTCTCATGCTATATAGTAAATGCTGACGTGTCGATCGGCCTCTTTCGAAGGAGCGATCGGAGCGCACACATCAACTGGTCATCTCTCTTGTTTATTCTGTGTTCCTACCTGAATTGTTATGTATTGATTCCTTTACAGTCGCGAGCCGGAGAATAATGGAAACACAATAACAACCGACTAAGCAGCAACGCTACAGAAAGGATTAAACAAAGGAAGAAAAGATAATTTTTTTCAGTGGTGGTAAGAGGACGAGTTTTTGCTGTGAAGGTTTTATGGGAAATCAGAGATTAGACATCATTTAAGCACCTAACATAGAAATAACAATAGAGTAGAGAAAGAATAGCCAGGCCTCTCATGTGTGAAAGGAGTAGGGAAGAGAAGAGATCATATTCCATTGGATTGGGAAGTTGATTTTTACTCTGGCGATATAGGAACGCGTGCTTTTAGAGGCACCTCCCAAGATGTGGCACCAGTACATCATAGAACGTATATGACGGTTATAAAAGTAGCGGATGATGTAAGCCTTTTATTTCGGGCCTAAAATTAAAGCCAGTTCAAACAGCTTGTCAAAATAAAAGGCTTCCTTAAGGAGAGAACCATTGATTGCAAAACGAATTCGAACGTTGGGGTGACAGTCTAAAATAGCATTTTTATCACTAAATGTTTCGACTGAATGGACTCATCTTAACAATAGTCGTGTCTGTTTTCGTTCTATTGCATGAAACTGTCATCGTTGCGTTTTATAAGTCATCTAACGTTAAATCTGCGAACTTACTAACACCAACAAGCGATGATTACTAAGATTAAGCCTCTGGGAGCAATCAGCCGCCCCCAACCGCGTAGTTATCCCTTGCCGTTACCCACACCAATCTCCGCCGACTCATCTACTGGCTTGTCTTCCTTTCGCTCTCACAATGAAACCGGTTTTGGCTTCAAGATCCGCAATTCTTTTATCTAGTTAGTGATAGACAAGAAAAAGCCGGACTTGCACAATGACTTCCAACGAGGGTTACTAATCAGATCAGCCAGAGGTGTCGGATTTTGTAAGGAGAGGCTCAGCGGGCGCGACGGAGGCGGCCGTCTGGACTGACATCGACGGTTGGTGGAAAAGGCGAGATCACACAGATATCAAGGAGACAAGAGGGAGGGAAAAGAAGCTTTGAGAAGAAACGAAGCTGATTGGAACACCGTCTTGGTGGTCTTGGCGTTTTTTAACACTATTTATTGGCACCGTCTGCAAGTTATTTCCCGACGGAACTACCAAATAGATCCTTGCGACATCGATGATGGATTAAGTCACGTGATTACATTTAAAGGGAAGCAACCAAGTAGTCCTCTCCCTCTTGATCAATAAAAAAGATTTCCTTAAGCATCCGAATGTACACAAAATAAATTTAAGCGTTAAAAGTGTTATTATTTTAATAGCGTAGGCGTAAAATGCCTTTAACCTAATCACAATTTAAATGATCTAGCGGTTGGGTTTCGAATCTCAACGTAAAAAATTCCCTGTAGCCACACTGAAGCCCTATGATACGTTGAATCATGGTTAATGAATATATATATATATATATATATATATATATATATATATATATATATATATATATATATTGTTTCATGTAGATACACATATATTATGAGGGGATATAATATATTGTGTATAGATTTTCACTATTTACTTCAACAGTGCTCAATGCTTGAACATAGCTTAGTACTAGTAGAAAATATATATTAAGCTACACAGAGGCGTCTATGTTTCATCCCCGCAAAGAATCATCAGGCTATATATATAATATATATACATTTTAGTATATATATATATATATATATATATATATATATATATATATATATATATAGAGAGAGAGAGAGAGAGAGAGAGATAAGTAAGTAAACTCCAATTACATTCCGAAAGGCAAGATTAAAAAAAAATTCTTACAAAGCATTTTTCAAAACAAACATCTTTCAGTGTAAATTATTTTACGAATCGTAAACCAAACAATATTATTAGTCAATATTGGATCTGTTCACCTCAAGTTCGTCAGAAAAAGTACATGAACACTTCTCAATAAAAAAAACGTATTTTGACATGGAAGACAAACGTTCAGAAGAAATAATTTGAACTCACGGGTCGCACGTAAATGTAATTGTAACACAACAATCATGTTTGATAGTTATATATTGAGGGATGGTGAAGCATAAGACTTGCTAGGATCACATGTTGTCGTTACGTAACATTCCAGAACTGAAATAATCTCGCCTATTCTCTTCTAATTTTGACCGGCACTACAGACAAATCACCATCCCCATCCCTAGTGTCTGGGTATATCTAAAAACATGGCCAATACATACCACGGTCCAAACGCGATGTTTGTGCTGATATCAGAAAAAAACAATAAAACAATCGGAATCATAGAATTTGTTTTTGTCATTGCACCCAAACAGAATTCAGCAACAGGATTCTATGACGAAGACAGAATTTCTTTATTATAAAAAAGGGTCCAGAAAAAAGAAATAAAATACAAGACGATAAAATCACTAGACGGAGAAAATACAATAAGTAAATAATATAATTAAAAAAAACAAAAAAGTATACAAAACCCACAGAAGTATAGCGAGTGAAAAATAGTTTAGAGCATTAAAAAAACAAAGAAAAAAATTACGTTGAAAATTAGAATTTTAATTTTGCCAGCAACAGGGATGCAACTGTTTCGTTTCTTTATAATGTAGATATTGTTGGTTGTTCACCCATGATCGTTTTAGTGGTAGGTTGAAAGCAATTTAAAGAACACTAATAAATAGGTAAAAATCAATAATAAGTACATAATGATATAATGATGATGATAATGATTATAGTGTAGGTTGAAAGGAAGTGAAGAAAAAAAAGTTGAGCAAAAGAAAAATATCTCGATTATTTTGACAATTTCTATTGACTACTTTTCATTTCAATTGTTCCACAAAGATAACAATCGATATGTTATGCCCCTCCCGAATATGGGGTTCATTTGGTTAATGGATTATTCGCAGACGTATCAGGCGAATAATGCAATGCGGTTAACCTATTCGTTAACGAGGGCTCCACGATGAAGTGTTTCAGAGAAAATTCTAATGATGTTAGTGTGCTAGTCATTCGGCTACGTGTTTAGGCACCCGAAGACACAATCCGATGGTTACGAGAAAGAGAAAGGCCCAGACCAATGAGGGGATACATTTCAAGTACATGTGTGTGGGAGCTATATTCAATTGTCCTTATTCTGGTTTCAATATTAGTCATTATTCATACTGAACATAAGCAGCCGAAGAGTTGCTGTGAGCGATAAGTAATAGTTTCCCCAAACTTCAAATGACTTGATGGAATGGCTGTGAGAACACTTTTTTGATCGTCTCATCAGTCGGAGATGTGATCTTGATTGGGCTTCACACTAACCCGACCATACCTCCCCCGCCCATCTATACTTAAAACTTTTGCTTCATGTGTTTATTTTTATTTTTTATTGTCCTTGTATTTTATAGTAGTGTGGACCGTGGGATTAGTATTGTACCATGTTTAGGAAATATTAGTATAAATCTTTTGGAATTTTTAAACTAGTAATAAAATTTGAGAAAAGTTATAATGTATACTATCTATTAAAAGGGTGAGATCACGCATTTCCGTGACGTGCGAGAACTGAAACAAGCTCGCTTGCTTTCTTCCGACGTTGACCTCAGTCTTACAGGACGTGTTAGTAAGTCACTCCATACAAGTCCAGGTGGGATTTGAGTATTTATAAATATATCGACACTGTATACAATAGTTGAAGCGCGATGTTTTTTCTGAGCCAAAAAATCGCAATAATTAGAATCATGAAATATATTTGGTGGTTATTGTAGCCGATGAAAAAAAGTAACGTGAGGGGCAGAAATAAAAAGGATCCGACACAAAAAAGCAGGACACGTTTATAATATGATTACGTATGTTTTGTACGCATTAAACAGTTCCGGATATGTTTCTAACTTCAGCGTCATGTACATTTCTTCCATCACTAACTTAAAAAGTATTATACTATACCATTCATCCATGGACTTAAGTATGGCCGGGAGAACACACTTGTTTTTCTCAGTTGTTCATCTATGAAGTTAGATTGAAGCTGCGGAGCGAATTAATTCTGGAAAACTGTTTCAATTTCACATTTAACATTCAGGATTAAAACAATTTAATTGAATATTCATGATGGATTGATACCTTTATCCACACCACAGGCCTTGATTTGGTTCCACATAAAAGCCCGTCGCTTTATTTTTCAATTTCGATCACCTTTCCATAAATTCTGCCAACTATTTCTTTCATAGAACACCGACCAAATTAAAACGCATGCTCATTTCATTATTTATCTGTCATTACCTCTACAGCAAA
This sequence comes from Sepiola atlantica, assembly GCA_963556195.1. NCBI lineage: Eukaryota > Metazoa > Mollusca > Cephalopoda > Sepiida > Sepiolidae > Sepiola > Sepiola atlantica. Next base: position 91,711,469 of record OY744522.1, on the reverse strand, counting down.
GACAAATAAGATGTTAGAATCATCAATGTAAACTGGGTACCCCATATGAAACAACTAAACAAATATATCAAGATTGGATTTAGCTGAATGAAAAGCTTTGTGCTGCCTAGGGTTTGCTGGGTGTACAGATGTAAACAACTCTAATGCACTGCAGATCGATACACACAGAAAAATTGAATGGACTTGCTGTTCCAATGTGATATCTGTGAGCACACAGTCATGTGTCATACCACTTAATAATAACTTTATTATAAACTGTTTAATAATTTGGTCAGCGAATACTTCATCCTAGAACACGTCTAACCATTGAATGAGGAAACATCCAAATGATGTGATGTTTTTATATATTCATTATCAGGCATCACGTTATGAATCTGCGTTATTTGCTGAATTTATAGACGAGCAAAATAGGTAAGATGGCTCGCTGCATGAACGTAAGGACGTATCTTTATTATAAAGACTCCAGTAACGTCTGCATATATAAATAGACACGTTTGGGACAATTATATCAAATAGGGTATACAATTTGTTCTGGAATTTCGCTGAATGTTATATTAGAAGATTATCTTGAAAATGATATTTTTGGGGAAAGATTAAACATGTAAACAAACATGACTGATACCAGCGGAAACCGTTGAATAATTATAATCAATTTCTAATGGAGATGTAAGCTTTGTCCGTCTGAAGCCGAAACTATACTATTATTCTATTAATTGTACTATTGTACTATCATTTAATGCTCAGTCCAGTTTATTATACTATTTCAGATAAACGTACGATATTGCAATTCTCAATTCATTAGGGTAGTGTACTATATGTTCTACTGTCATGAGACCATCCCCAGGCATTATCTCCTCCTTTGAAATATTGTTCTTTCGTCACAATATTATCCTTTGGAAATCGTGTAGTATATGTTCGTTCGTTTTCACAACGTCTTGCTAGACATTATCTCCTCTTTCTTGGGAATAGTGTAGTATCTGTTCTGGAGTAATGATATCATACTCTCAAGGATTTCATTATTCTATTTGTGAAGGGGTTGTGATATACTACTACTATACTATTACTACTACTACTATTATTACTATTACTATTACTACTACTACTATTCCTACTACTACTACTACTAATAATAATAATAATGATAATAGTTAAAGTTAATCGGAAGTTAAGAATCTGACGTCATTTCTGGAGAAGAGTATTGTGGTCCCTGTTTCTCTCAGCGTTCAAATCGAGTGATCGTAAAAAAGCAATCACTCGCCCCAATCACTCTTCTTTCTCCAGCTTTTTTGTTCATTTGCTCTTGGCGCCTGAGGATAATTCGGCGAGGAATTGAAGGCGTTCGTGAAACCTATGGAACATTTATTAATTTTTTGTTGATTTTGGTGAAACAAGCCCATCGGGAAAAGTGGAAAAAAAGGTATAGTTAGACGGACGAGTTCTGTTGTTTTTGACAGTGTTTGCATATATATATATGCAATATGATAAATATTTTTATTTAATTGTTATCCACATACAGTGAGAAGGATGAATGTTGTGCCAAGTTCTTTTCTGTTGAACACTATTATGACGGCTGACTTTAGTTGTCCGCCCGCTTGACACCTAAATAAGATTTATTTCTCATCTCGTTCCTAGTCGTTGAATTTAGCCTCATTGGTTAGAGCGCTCAGAATTGAGTTAAAATGACTCTTATTATTTATACACTGATGATTCTGCAATGATGAAACGTATACATATGTAGATAATAATAAAATATTTAGTATTAAATAATTATATATATATATATATATATATATATACGCTCCATTATGTGTAGAGTACTCTAGTGGAGGAACTGATGAGAATTGCACTCTATCGGTGATCAGTAGAGTACAAATTTTAAACTAATGCCCAACTTTATTTCAAACGATATTGTTTCTTCCATTCCAAGTAGCGATTTTATTACCTCAGATGGTAAGACATCTGGCACCAGTGGTGACGATTGGAAGTGACCTAGCGTTTGGCTTTCGAATCTCGGGCTTGATGCGTTCGCTACTTCTTCCATACTAATGAGTTGCAAATCGATGAAACAGCTGTCGATGAATGACTGTGTTTTATGTTAGGGTTAGTTTACGGTTAGGGGATGTTTAGGGTTAGGGTAAAAACAGTTACGTTCGTATTGTGAAAAAGTACTGAAACAACATTATAGAATACACTTAAATATAAGATACACTCAACAATTTCTTTCGTTACATAATTTCTTCGCAAAAAGCCTAATAATATATTCGTTTTTTTCAGTGTAGTTAGTTTAAATTCGCTAGTCTCGGAGGTCTCCGGTGAAACTTGAAATTGATGACGTAAGTATTGCAATTTTCTTTGATACATATTTCTAAAAAGTATCGTTTATATATATATATATAATAGCAGGGATACGGTAGATAACAGACAAGATAAAAAGGAAAGGTTTGTAACATTTGTCTTTAACATGGCGCAACAATGACACAGTAAAACTAGCTGTCGGAAGTTAATTTATCAGCTAAAATGCTATTTGGGTCCGACTTTAAAAAATAAACAATACATATGTGGCTTTAGAAATTTGGGTCTCTTTAGATATAATTTTTAATTGAAACTATGAAATATACGAACTTTGTAAAAACAAAATAACCCATATATATTAATAAACAATTTAACAACCATCCAAAAGTTTTCAAACGAATTCCTAGGTCGATAGGATATAGACTAGTCACTAATTGCTGCAATATAACTATATTCAATGAAAGTGTGGTAAATACAGAAATTGGCAAAATATTCTTTAGGATTATAGATAAACATTTACCTAAAACATGTTTTCAAAATAATCAATAGATATAGCATTACACTTAGTTATAGCTGTATACATAACATTCAATAAATAATACATAGACATAATACAAAATAATAAAAACAATTATAGTAGTACTAATGCTATTGACGTCAACAAAACTATGTAATCGTATAATAAAAAGTAATTGCCCACTAATGAATGAATATTTAAGAGCTAATGTCAGATACAAAGCAAAGGTAAAAAGATTACATCAATAGTGAACAAAAATATACACGTAAAATAATTTCAAGTGTAAGTATCATCACCACATGATTACATTTATTACATTATGTCGGATAACAAGTATATCAGCTAGTATACATTTTGACAAGGGTCGAAATAAGTGCAGGCCGTAGTGACACAAAATCGGCAAAACGGAATCGTTTCCATAATGAATCATCAGATAAGATGACCCTTAAGTTAAAACACAAAATATGAGGTTAAATAAGTATGACGATAAGTGATATGAGTCGACATTACGGATTACATCACGAATATCATTAACAAAGAACGAAGGTTTTTAAACAGACGTTCGTGCAACCCAACACGAGATAGATCATAAGTAAAAATTTAAGACATAAAGAAAAGCTAAAATCGCCCCAAAAAGGAAATGTTTCCCACCAAGAAGTTGGTTCATTGTGTCCACCCATTTATCCCCAATAAGACAGCTAACCTATTAGTTATGGAACATCTAGTCTCTATCTTAATAAGCTTAAAAGAAACGCTCGGCCGTCTTCATCCTCCTTTCTTTGCGAAGAAACAGTTTATTTCACTTAAGACGAATGATTAGACGTATCGCGGTCATGCAGAAAACGAATGACAGTAAGAGGCAAGGCGACGAATGCAGCGATAGTAAATGAAGAAGGAGACGAAGCAAATCGTGCAGAGTACATTCAGTTATGAAAGAGGAAGAAAAGACAAAGAATTAAGTGGTATTTAATACACTATAGCTATCAATACTTTTAAGCTTGTCGTTTAACTATAATGAAAACGAAGTAGAGAACGAATGAACTAATATACACCCCAACACACGGAAAATAATTAATGTACACTCACGCGCGTAAATAAACTAATGCACGCGAAAAAAGCGTAAAGTAATTAATGAACGCACACATGTAAATAAATTAAGGTACGCGAAAGCCACGTAAGAGAGGAGCAAAGCGAATAGCGTATACATTATTTTAAATAACCATTTCAGGAGTGGGAAATATATAAATACTATAACACCGTGTAAATATATATAAGAACAAAACAATACACATTTGTTCCAATATTAATTAGGAAAATCTTAAAATAACTGTAAATTATGCTTAGAAGAAAATACAAAATAATAAATTTAAAAAAAAACTATTTATTAAATAAAAAACAAAAAAATCATAGGGAAATGAAGACAGATAAATACATACTTGCTTTGCTTTCCAGATTTGATTTAAGCCCTGATTAAATAAACACACTTATTCTTTAATTAACAATTAATAAAAAGCAAATAAAAGTATACAAATAAGAACCGTGGAATAATAATAACAAGCTTCTATTAGTGATTAACTATCAGTAAAAATTAAAAACCCCCACTAATAAACTATATAAATTCAATCTTAATTAAGAATATACATGAATAAACTTTGTTAGCTAACTCTCGTCTCCTTCAGGTTTTACTTTGTTACATAAATAAACACATTCCATACTTCACTTCTGATGATTGAATAATACAATCAAACTGCAATAGATTGTTAAAGCTTAGTGCATATTAGTATTGATATATATATATATATATATATATATATATATATATATATATATATATATATAGTTGCATTCCAATGACAACAGAAAAATCGATCCCAAATCATAATTATTATATTCACTTCAATTTTCCTTATCTTAATATTTCGGCAGATACCTATATTTCTTCTTAATTCTTCCGACAAACAAACCTCTTCAATTTTAAAGTTATTTCCTTTATTTTATTTTTTTCCAAAATTAAAACATTTTCTTTCGTAAGTTTCGCAGCACGGTCAAGGGAAAATATATAGACTTCAGTTCAACTTTGCTAATCATCAGAGAAAAGAGTTTATTTAGAAGTAATAGGAAAATATATTATTCCCAAAACAGGGGAACGGAAAATGATTAACATCCAACCAGAAAACTTGACCCCCCAAACCGAAATGCATGGGGAAAACTCACTTAAAGAATAGTGACACAATTTAAGGAAACCCACAAAAACAGAAACCACACCTAAATTTTAAAACGGCTCTTTCCTTGACCTTGCTGTGAAACGCGCATAAGAAAATGTTTTAGTTTCATAAAAAGATAAAGTAAAGGAAAAAATGAAAAATGAAAATAAATAAAGGGGTTTTGTTTGTCAGAAGAATTCGGAAAAAATACAGGTATTTTGAAAAAGATTATTTTGGATTGATTTTTCCGTGGTCATTATAATTATATGCTCTGAATATTGTAATGTAACTATATCGAGCTTGCAATTGGAAATATTTCGGAAATTATAAGGAGTATATGCCTAAATATATATATTGTATTAAAAACTTACATATATATATATATATATATATATATATATATATATATATATATATATATATATATATATATATATATATATATATATATTCAAACAAAGCTTGTAGTCATTTATACAAGAAATAAAAATAAAAAAGTACACTATATATGCATTCAACATTAATAATACAATGCCATTAATAAAATAATGTATGTCATTTACAAATAAACGCTATCGACAGAAACACGTAACACTGTTAACAACTCAGAAATCTTCCACTCTTCCATATCCCTACTGATAGCGGTTCTACGTAACACAAACATAGAACCGTTTATTGAATGCACGGCGGTAGATTATTCTCGTTCCATCAGCCATATATAGGTATAAGTGTTAATTATTATGTTATTTTTAGTTATTATCATCTGTAATAAGGATTTTACCTTCAACCTTCATACGACTCTCATTTATAACGGATTGTTTATCAGTGCTACTAACCATTAAGCCATAGGTTTATATGCATACTTCTAGTATGAATTTGTTGGATTTCAACATAATCCTGTCTTGATGTGTAGTATAACTACTTATTATTATGAAATTAGTATTATTCTTAGAGCTTAGATAGGTATATATTATACATACAGTGACGACCATCTTAAAGTACATACATAATACGGGTAAATATACTAGTTTATTATAATCACTTGTTTAAAACGTTGTAAAATATTGTTGATGATGAAAAACAATTTGAACTGCCTCAGAAGACTGGATATTATTAAGTGTTAGCTGCGCACGATATTTGGTCAACAGTACAAAGAAAAGCTGACGCAATTGGAGAACTTTCCAATACCACTTGGCATTTTTCGATATAATCTAATCAAAACTCTTCCTTCTTTTGTTGTAGCGATTGTGTTTATAAAAACAGTGACACTGAATGGTTTTAAATTGTATTATGACCAATGTTGGTCGTGGTCCGGTTCATTGTATTGCTTTAATTAGGGTCGGAGTCCTGTCAGTGGTATGGCCGGTGACCAAGAGGTTAGTGGTTTTGGTGATGGTGTTGGTGGTGTTGATCTTGTCATTGAGAACTGTCTCGCGCGGAGGAGGGGGGCATGAATCGAAACTAAGCAGTAGTCTGGAGGCAGTGTTAGTAGTGGCCGTCTGCTCTAATAATATTAGTGTCACTGATAATGACGTTGGTAGTATTGGTATTAGTGCCAATCAGATTACGGGGAGAGTGTTAACTTTGTGTTGGTCAAACGAGAACGGTTTGTGCATCCAGATATGATAAAAGAGGTGCAGGAGCAAGATGAAGTACGGAAATCTCCCGGGAAAATTAAGGGGTTAAAGAAATGAATGAAATACAAGAAGAGCCCCTGAGATGAATTAATATCAAGGGTTGGGTGGATATCGTCAAATGACTTTCTTTATCTTATCTATTAGTCATACTAAACTGCATAGTGCTATTCGAGTTACTGTCCCGACCAATGTCTTGAGAAAGGAAAGTAATGGCGACAGTTTGTTCTTTCTACAAAACTGTTTTGTTTTATTTGTTTTAACGGCAAATCAACCCTTTTCGATTATTTAATGTAGCACATTACTTACTGTAAACGGTTCATCGGATACAATTGATATTTTTTACTAATGATTCACCGCTAATCAAGGCTGAAAAACACTCGATGGTAAGCGTTAATGAGATCGATAGATGGCAATGAATACTATGAGAAGATTGAAAATTACAACATGCTACTCACTCTAAACAACAGCCGACACAGACAACAGCGAATAATCCCCTTCTGTCAGTAGAATCACTCATTGTGAGGACTATAGGAGAAAATAAGCGGAAGCTAGAGTTACGATACTTCAAAAGTTTACACAAAAGTTCCTCTCTACTCTTCATTGAACTTATATTGCTATTTTACTCATGGCTTGGAGAAAACTTTTAGTTTCTACTTTTCTCAACCGTATTAGCAGAATAGATCTGAATGGATTTGGATTTGGCATAATCGATTTCATAGTCTATGACAGTATCAGCCAATCACGCCTCCGCCTCAAATGTCTGATTTTACAAAAATAATTTCTTCTTCTTCTTCTTCTTCTTCTTCTTCTTCTTCTTCTTCTTCTTCTTTGCGTGTCTTTTAAGCATTTGGTCATACTGCAGTTCCGGCTTTTTTACGAAGTTCTCTGCATTATTATTGTACCCTGCAAGATCTCTTAAGCTGCACTTGTTGGGCAGTGGAGGGTCGAAAGGGTAGTGTTGCCTTGTATGAGTCGCCTCTCAAAATTCGCGGATGGTTAGATGGGTCGGTGTTATAGCCCCCTATGGCCATAACAACTTTTGATCGCCCAATTTTCATTCTCATGCACATTTACTATTTCTATTTTACTAATAGTTGGTTAATAATCAAAATAAAAGATTCGTAAAATGCATCTATAAAATAATACGCTAAGGCATTTCATGTTCGTACGTTATCATCTTTCACACACATTTAAAAAATATGATCAGCAAATTCGTTAATTGATGATTAATGTGATGTCGCTAAAGTAAAAACAGTCCGATTTTACCAATTTAAAAATAAATTATTCCCAAATCAAATTATGTCACCCCGTCAATTTTAAATAAATACATTTCAAGAAGTGACATTCGTTTATTGATTTGAAGAATATTTAGCTGACAATTATTGTTACGGTAATAAGATGGAGAATATTTATTGATTTATAAAGAACTATCAGGACCCGTGCTTTGGCGTTGCCCGGTAGAGATACAAATCAAATTTAAAAATAGAAGTATTAGAGTATAAATTCGTAAAAAAGTAGTTAGAAAAAAACCCTGTAAGTAATTTAGGTGATTAAAATAAGATTGATCCATGTTTTGAATCAAATAAATTAGATTTCTTTATGTTTTGGGTGACACCGGTTTATTCATAAAACTAAAACTACTACCCCCTCCAATTAAATGTGATTCAAGAATATGCGTGAACCATTTCAAGGTCAGTGAAGGAAAAATCATGCTAGACTGAAGCAATTTTTATCCTAATCTGGAGTGCCCATTTTGGTGGGAGATTGAATTTATCAACGTTAAAAATCTACTGTTATTTCTTGACTGTTAACTAATCTGCACTTTTACCATTGACTATGTGGTTGCTATTTAGTTGCCTTCCCATGATTGGAGAGTTATACAATGGCAGTATTTAATGGGTTGAAAATCCATCTCGTAGAAAACAAAGCCACAGTCTAGAAGGATTTCTTCCTCACTGACCAATGAGAAAAGAATAAGTATAGTATCATAAACCTTTGAGTAAAGTATATCTGCTGTCCATTTTGTAGAGACTGACAGGTGAATAATTGGAGGATGATGGACATGTATGTGCAAGTTAAGTATTCTTCAAATGGCTTCATCGTTTGATAATTTCGCTCCGCTAAGTTAATCTTAATAAAATACATTTGAAATTAGCAAATGGACACGAATAATGTAATATGAAAGTATCAGTGTAATGTATCATCATCTTTTCAGTTGTTTGGGGCTGTGAATACCAACTACTTTATGACCGCTTTTAAAACATTGCCGGTAGTAATTTGGGTCAGTTATAGTAAGACTCATTATAAAAAGAAAGAAATCTTTTTATACTCAAAACTTTATTGAAACCAGTTGAACATCAATAAAGATAAACATCACTTTTTAATGAAAATTCAGTCTAATTGGTGCACTTTTTGATGCCATCCATAATGGCGGCACTACGCTATGAAAATGATTTGCTGAGCTAAATTAAACATGGATTCCCTAATAATATCGAATAAGAAAATTAGTATTTATTATTGGCCAAAAAGTAAAAAGTAGAATCCTCATTTTTGGGTTTGCGGAAGGGCGAATTTGAAGTTTGTGATATTAAAAAAACCTAACAGATTTGGTCGTGTGTTTATTCGATTTTCAAAACATTGACGGGGGTAATTTGGGTCAGTAAAAGTAAGACTCATCAAAATATGCAATATATCTTTTTATACCTAAAACTTTATTAAAACCAGTTGAACATCAATAAAGATAAACGGTACTTGACTTTTCAATGAAAAGTCAGTCTAATTGGTGCACGTTTTGAAACCATCTATAACGGCGGCACTACGCTGTGAAAACGAGTTGGTAACCCAAATTAACCTTGTGACCCAAACAACCCCTGAGTTCCCTAAGAATATTTTGTAAGCAAATAATTATTTCGTATTTGCAAACACATAACAATTGGAAATCTTTTGTTGGGACGGGGGTGGGGGCGAAGTTTGATTGAAATAAAAAAAATAAGAACAGGTTTTCTTGTGTGAATATTCGATTTCTTTTTCGAGTAAAAGATAAAAAAAAGAAAACTTTGAGTTACCGTAAAAAACAGTATATATTAAGAATTGTTTTAAATTGAAGAATGAAGCATGTATTAAAAATAATAATGTTACTATGATTATTATCATATTATCTTTATATGTAATGTTCAAGAATTTGGAAGCATAGGTTAAACTCGTGACCTCACAAAACCCTGAGTTCCCTAATTGGTTATTTCGTATGTGTCTAGAAATAAAATTTGCACTTTTTTAGTGGGGAAGGGGAGATAAAAGAACAAAGACAGGTTTTGTGATGTGTTTCTCAGGTTGTTGTTTTTTAAGAGTTAATATTTTTTTTAAATATTTGAATATGCGTAAAATAAATCTATTTTTAATATTGACGACTGAAACATGTATTAGTTTGTATAAATAATAATATTACTACTATTCTTAATATGTTATATTTATTGTTAATGTTATAAAATTAAGAAGTGTACCAACTAAGCATGGAAATGTAGTTTTTTTTATTTTGTAACAGATCAAGTGTTGTGTTTGATTAACGTAATCCGTTATTCTATAACGTATAGGTGTTTTGTTTTCGGAATAGCGGAATGAATTCCTGTAAATTGTAATTGGCGGTGTTTCTGTTTAATAGTTCCGAATGGAATACAAATTGACGATGTTTTGATTGGCGGGTAGAATTAATAATTTGCAGTGAGTAAGTATAGTGACCACTGTCTATGTGGATGTTGTATTTGAGAGATAGAGTAATCTAGAATAAATATAATAATTATTATATGTAGTAGCAATTATTTGAACATTTTTGCAAACTCGCTTGATTGAATAAGAGTATTGCAATGGGTATTTTAATAATGTATGATGCATGTGGTTATTTTTTACTATAGTCAAAGTGAAAGTGGAAAAAACGTCCTTATTGTATATATATAGATTACATTTCTATAATTTGAAATAAATAAATAAAGAAAGAAAATACATATACATTTTATTATGCAAATAATATTTAACTGGTAATGATAATTATTTTTACGTAAAGAGAAAAAGTAATTTTTTACTTAATAATATTGACTCTGGCGAACATTTATTATTGCAAACGGACTATGATTATTGACAGTAAATTATACAGATTGATGTAGAATTCAGTTTGGAATTTCCACGGGATCCCGCTTGTTATAAATAAATACTTTTGTGTTTTTCAGAATTTCTGATTTATTCTCTGCTTCTTTTGTTCCAGCTCATTTGACTTGTTGGTCTAGTGCTCTTCATCAATTCGCTGTTCAAATACTTCGTGATAATAACTCTTCATATTCCATAGCTTCTTTCCAAGATCTTCAGGCTTGTATAACTCTCTTTATACTGACTACTTTCCTCTTAACTATAGCCGTAGTCTTTTCAAGACTCTGGTCAATAAGTATATCCTGTTTTTGCGACAATAATCTTTTGTTATTTTTAGCTCTTTACATCAAGTGGTTTCATGCCTAGTCTGGAGCGACCTTCATAACAAAATACATTTGCAAAATAAATTACTTCTTGTTTACGTATATACTATTTTCTTACCTTTTCTTATTTTTCTCTTTCCTTTTCTTTCATGATTTACCAAGACAATCACTAAGACAGTGAAGCAAAACAATCTTAAGACGGGAAGAAGGCCTTTCTCTCAATGATTACTTTCAATAAAACGCGGGACGATAAACGGCAGTCAAAATGGCGACGGGGGAGGTTTTCAAAGTTGATGTTGTTAATGAGCGTTAATCCGATAGATTCGAATTGTTAATTTCGATTGGCGGTTGCTGATCGATTAGAGCCAGGAGATAATGGTATAATTTGATCAAAACCAATCAATGTAATTGGACGCGGCGGGTCGGGCGAATGGAGGCGGTGGCAATTATCGTTTGATTGACAGGTCGTCGGTTTGGGACTCCCGCACTAACGCACCGAGGCGGCCGACATTTGTACAAGTTTCAAAGGATTCGACGGAGAAAAGTGAAGAGTGAGAGATTAACCAAACATAAGTATATTTTAAGAGTGAAAGATAATAAAAGAAAACGAAATAAAAAGAAACGAAAAATAATTAAAGAAAAACAAAAAACGTAGGAAAAGGGGGAGAGAGAAAGTTGTAATAAAACAATAAACAACGCAAATAAAGTCCAAACAATTCATATATATGAGATATATTCTTGATTACAATCATTTATCACACTCATATATTAACGTTCGGTTACAAGAGAGGCGAACATTTACCGGCTTCAAAGCGTGTTAGATGTTTGCGTGTCGGAAGGCCATTGTCTAGAAGGAAACACTCGTTCTAAAATTGTGGAATTTTATCATACGTGGGAAACTAATTTGCATGCATAGATACCAACTGAGTATTGCCTTGACCTTTTGGCTCAGAGCAAAGTGTAGTATATGTCCTGGTACTACACTTAATCGTTTCTGTCCTTGGGCAGTGAAGGATGAATCCTTCTAGACTGAGGCAATTTAAATTTTTGTCATAGTCCAGAGTGCTTATTTTTGAGGAGCTGGATTTCCCCCACAGTAAAAAAAACGATCTTTTGTCTAACTCTGTCTTTGTTGGGAGGCAAGTATATAGGGACTAAAAGAAGTCGGAATAAACGCAGACCAGCAAAGCGATTTTGACAGCTGAGATTGAGCGTTGTTCTCTTTAAAGTTTGTCATTATTGTTACATTTAAATTAAATTTTGAGTTATATTAAGTAATACATTTTTGAGCATCAATAATATGTATGTGCTTGGTAAACTCCTGATGTATTGAACTTATCATTGTGAATTATTGAATATGTGTTCTAGGCAACAGGGTGACTAACGTGGGCTCATAATTCTTTGTAAACTTTACCATTAATGAGGTGCTACCGAAGCAGTGCCATACACACCAAAGAAAGAAAAAAACATTAAAATTTAAAATTAATGATATATTTATTGCTTATATCCGTCCTCGGACACGCCCCCCCCATATATATATATATATATATATATATATATATATATATATGTATATATATATATATATAAATACAATATTTAATGTATAGTTTTTAAATAAATAATTCTTATATATATATATATATATATATATATATATATATATACAGAGAGATAGATAGATTAGAGAGAGAGAGAGAGAGAGAGAGAGAGAGAGAGAGAGAGAGAGAGAGAGAGAGAGAGAGGGGTGGTGGTGGTGGTAGAGAAAGATTGTGAATCAAAGAATGTATTAAAACAGCAGAAACAGGTCTTCAAAATCTATTACACCCTTCAAACATTTGTTTTTGAAAATCAGGCCTTATAGTTACAAAACGCCCAAGTAACTTGTTTTTATGCATATCTCCTGAACACTAGCACAGTTTAATAATAACCTATAAACATCTATTTATATAAATCCCACATATAGTAACGGCTGGGTCACATAACCTATAATTTCTTTAGCATTTTCCTCCACCTTTCTTTTCTACTAGCTCAATTTGATTATTATCATACAGGCATCCCTTCGATCACATATTCTCGCTAGCCTGGGATAATGATATCATGGGGAACGAACATATACTACACTGATCCCCCCCCAAAAAAAACGGTAATGGCTGAGAGTATGATATCATGACGAATGTACCACCCTCAAAATGGGGAGTAAATGCCCGAGAGGATGATATCATGACAACAAAAAGTTAGTACTCTTTCCAAATGGATTAAAACAATCATGGAAGCATGAGGAACGAATATATATCATACTAACCCTCAAATAGAGGTAATGCCTAGGACGATCGCCACATCAAAGGAGCAGCTAATGCTTGTAGGTATGGTATAATGGCAAAAGAACAGACACTACACTACCCAACCCAAAAAGTAGATAGTAGTCTTTGGAAGGAAGGTCTTATGAAAACAGAACCGATACTACACTACCCGTCCCCATAAAAGGTAATACAACAATAGATTAAATCAGTTTTTTCGTTTATTTAAAAATACCTTGGCATAAAAAATAATATTTTTATGGTTCTTTGGCATTTTGGCTAAGATCAAAGTGTAGTATCTGTCCTGAGCATCCCAGTGACATCAGAAGTTTTACTATCGACGAAAGCATTGCGTACATGTAAGATATGACAATGTAAAATTACAACTGTATATTACAGAATAATATTTTTTTAGAAGCTGTTTATAAAATCAATATACAAATTAATAAGATTTAAATGTGTTTGGGGTGTTTGCGGTGTACTATATATACATTATTACAGAATGTATTATGATTTATCATATAATTAAATCAATGCAACTTGTTTTGATATTAATATTCTTAGGATAGATAAAAAAACTTTCGCATTTATTACATATCTAGATATATACCTAGGTATCATACATACCTAGATATCATACCTTTATGTTTGCAGATGGCTCATATAATCGATCGTGATTGTCCATTATAACAATACTTAGCAGCAGTTACAATTGGTGGATAGGCATAGATCTACATAGTTGGGAAAAGAAATCAGAAAAAAATCCAATGGCTTTCAAAAGAAAGACAAACAACGGAAATGTTGCATTTCATTTGTAAGTAATATACTTTCGACATTGTGTAGATACGAATCCATATGTACAGTGGGTTATATGGTATTATTGACGGAGTATGACCAGTTAGTAAGCTAACTCAAATAGGAGAAGTAGATAGCTAATTGTAACTTGATAATATGACATAGCGATTATTTGCAATTGAACAGTTTCTCTTTGATAACCGAAAAATAAATAAACGCAAAACAAACCTACAATTCTGCCACGCAGTATAAGATGTTTTAAGCATTTTAATCGCGGAATAATTAACAAAGAAATAACAGATATATATTCAAAAGAAGCTTTTTGTCATTTTTAAACAAATAAAAAGTGTAGTTTAAATCCTAAGGATACTAACTAAATTCGAATATTGCAGACTTAGAAGTTGTATAAGCCGACTTACCGCCGGAAAACACACAAATACAAAATGGAAATCAATTATATCAGTAGTGAAACATGAACGGAAGACCTAACATTAAATATTGAAATAGAAAAGGGGGAGTATTAGCTGGTTACCTTGTAATTGTTTCGGAAATTTAAAAACAGAACATTTATTAAATTCTAAGCTCTTCCGCAGTACTGGTCAAAATACAGCCAACATCACAAAGAAATATAGACATAATTCATCTATATATTAATTACATCAAACGCTCTGCGCATGCGTGCCGCACCTAGATTTGGAAAGCATTCAAATCACCTAATTTTCATAGTACTTTCAGGTATTTTCCTTTGGTCCAACGGTTAGTGACGTAGGATTTTGACGTCGGCCCGACTGGTTTATAGTTCGATCCCAACCAACCTCTTTTTTTCTACACGAGGGAAATTTTAAAATAATTGTTTTTTTTAATTGTTTTTTGTTTCGCCAGGTTTACTTAATCGCCTAAAAAAATGATAAATACAAAACAAATAGGCTTCAAACATAAAATCTCCTTGATTTTCATTTTTTTTTTAGATTTAAAAAGAAACGGTCTCAAGTTGTAGACATAAATAATGTCGAAAAAAGACGTTGCCTTTTCATCTCTTTCATTAACGTGTAATTTACACGGGTCTCGCTAGTTTATTATTATTATTATTATTATTATTATTATTATTATTATTATTATTATTATTATTATTATTATTATTATTATTATTATTATTATTATTTTACTAGTATTTTTTAATTTAAAAACTATCATGTGAGATACTCGAAACACCAACAATAAAAAATAAATGATTATATATATATATATATATATATATATATATATATATATATATATATATGCACACACACACACACACACACACACACACATATATATATATATATATATACGGAGAGAGAGGGAGAGGGAGAGAGAGGAATCAAATCATTATTTATGCAGGCCTCGTTGAAGACGATCGAATTTTCTTTTCTGTTATTTTCCTTGCTAGCTTCTCGACGCGGCGAGCACTTTTTCTGTTTTCAGGTGTTAGTCTAAACATTATGGCTCCTAGGGTTGTTTCCTCGGCCATCTCTCGGGCGCTTTCTATCTCTCGATCGTCATTAGGAGGTCTGCAGTATTTTTGTGCCTTTTCATAGTTTTTCCCTAACAAGAAAAATAACAAAAAGAGTAAATTCCATCGTCTCCAACAAGGCCTACATACATACATACATACATACATACATACATACATACATACATACATACATACATACATACATACATACATACACACATACATACACACACACACACATATATATATGTATATATGTATGTATGTAATATATATATATATATATATATATATACATATATATATATACATATATGTATATAAAAAAATAGTATTTGGTCTGAAGAGGTTCACTCTCTGCGAAGAGTACAACCGAAACATGTATGCACATATGTAACCAATAATGTTTGTATAAATACAAATTTATACTCCAGAACAGCTCTACTTGTTATTGAGCACTTTTTATAAACACTTGAGTTTCAACGGGTTTCCATCTATAGAAACTAATACAATACATGCACCATATATATATATATATATATATATATATATATATATTAGGGTAGGTCGATTTTACACTTTTTTTTAAATATTAAAAAAAGGCACGTTCCGAAAGTTGTATATAGACCTATTAAATACTCATGCAAAAAATTAGATCAAAAACTTCAGCGGTTTTTTGAGCGTTTGGTATCAAAGATCGTAGACAAGAATATACTGAAAATTCCTCGTTTTTGCAAGATTTGCTTGAATATTGGTGTGAAAACCAAATAATTTTAGCATTTAAAAGCAGGGAATGTCCTTTTATTTTATAAAAGTGATATGAATTAAAGAAATCTTCAAATTGAAAATTTGCCCCCCCCCCCTCATTTTCAGTATCTGCTTTTGTAAACTACCTTTTAACGTTATGAATTAAACAGTAATATTTGAATACCTAAAAAAATGATTTTTTCTGTTATTAGTGAAAATATAACAAGCAAAGAAATAAGGAAAAACCTAACACTATTTTAATGAAGCTTAATATAGAGAGTCAAATTGCTCCATATAAGACCCCTTAGACAAAAATGCTGGTCTCAATTTCTGACTCAAAACTTTGGCTGTAATGTGTTGATGCCTTGCTTCAAAACCATATACAGTTTGTGAAGCTTCTGTTATTAACTTAACTGCCCGTTCCACACCCTGAGAATGTGAGGGCAAATCTGGCAAGTCAAGCTTGGTTCCATTCATCAACGATTCTCGAAGTTCAGATTCAGTAAAATCTTCCGTCATTGGTGGTTCAAAAATGCCGCATAATTTTAAATCTATTAATTGTGTCCAATGTGTGGCATTAAAATTAATAGGTAGTATTCTTTTTAATCTTTTTCTGGTTGACTCCTCACTCCTGAAAGAACAAATTAATTAATTGAATTATTAAAAAATTCCAATCTGTACTGCTTTAATAATTATGGTGAAATTAGATAAAATCTTTAAAAATCATTCTATAAATTGGAATAAATAATTGAGTCAGAGATATATGAATAAATATTACTTACCTAATGGCCAAAATTCTTTTTAAAGTTTCTTCTCTTACTTCAATCTCCTCAGATTTAACCATGGAATATAGAAAGTTTTCAGGCAGTAAACAAAATGTATTACCTTGTATATTTCTAAATGTGATATCTTGGATTTCCTGAGGCTTCTCCTTAATCCTCTGGGTCATATTAAAAATGTGCACTTACTGATTGTGGAATTTACTATTTCTTTTAATTTCAAACCAAAAAGTGGCATACACATTTACAATAAAATTTACTACATAGTGTAGTTTTGTTGTGTGCCTTTGTGGGTATGCACCACGAGTCCATAAACACATAAGCCTGATGGCCAAAGTTAACCATCTTGCTTGGTTTAAAGGACCAATTTTCCAGGAGGCATATCTAGAGTCAACCTTACCTCTAGAAATACCTACTGTGTATTCATAAAGGAGTCTTTGGTCAGAACTAAGATCATGTATTTCATCAATTTAAAAAATTGACTCTAGAGGATTGCTAATAGTGGAAAATGATATTTGGGGTAAATCATATCAATCATTTGAGCATAATTTCCCCAGAGGGCTACTGAATGTTGTAGGGCCCTTTGCGCAACCATCTATGTTTTTAAAAAGGGCTCTGAAAGGTAGTTCATTATGATGCAAAGAGCAACCAATTGTGTGAAGAGTTTTAAAAAGTTTTTTTTCTAAAATTGCAACCATTCCACCATCGCAACTTGTGTTGGTATTAGTGTTGTCAACAAGTATAGCCTTGATACTGTTCTCACTGTGGAATTCATGCAAAACATCCACCACTTGATCTGCATGAACAGCACCTGTTGCACCACTATTCGGAAGAACTCTATGTGTCAGATATTTACTTTCACATGGTGTTTCTTTTGTAAAAGTTAAATGGTGTTCTGGTCCCTTAGTTTTTTTCATAATTCTCTGTCTATTTTCATCCACAATTTCCTTATACATCAATGTGTCCTTATCCATTCTCCCATCAACTCCAATACATATATTTTAGGTGGGGTAAAAACTCCTGGCTGAAATAGTTTTATTTATCTACCTCCAACAAGGTAAGATGTGACACAAGGTCAGGAAAGTGGGATTAGATAACCCTGCGCTATAGAGGTGAGCACTCTGGCCATTAAAAAATTGACTTGGCAGCCCCGTCGGCATTCCCCTGTAGGGGCGCCTCAGACAGTTAGCAATAAACTTACTCCTCCCCAAAGAGGAAAGGCAAAGCCTGGGAGGATGCACCTCCTAGAATTGCACAGGACGGACAAGCCCCAATAGACGGGCGTAAATCCAGACCCAAAGGCCCGGACGATACCGGTTTATTTGGTGGGGTAAAAACCCCTGGCTGAACTAGATTTTATTTATCTACCCCCAACAAGGTAAGATTGACAAAAGGTCAGGAAAGTGGGATGAGAAAGCCAGTGCTCGAGAGGTGAGCACTCTGGCCATTTAAAAATTGCCTGGGCAGCTTCGTCGGCATTCCCCGGTAGGGCCGCCTCAGACAGTAAGCAATAAACTTACTCCTCCCCAAAGAGGGAAGGCAAAACCTGGGAGATGCACCTCCTAGAACTGCACAGGACGGACAAGCCCCAATAGACGGGCGTGAATCCGGACGATACCGGTTTATTTGGTGGGGTAAACCCCCCTGGCTGAACTAGTTTTTATTTATCTAACTCCCACAAGGTAAGGTGTGACAAAAGGTCGGGAAAGTGGGATTAGATAAGCCAGCGCTCGACAATTCAATATATATGTGTGATAATTAAACAGACAATCAACACGGGAAGTCAAATTCGCCCGATGAATTTTCAACCGGTGAATACCATAAAAAATATCCAATAAATAAAACGCCTATGTAAACAAATAATTATTTATATATAACATTAAATATCATAGTGTTTTATTCCTTTTTAATTTGAATATGTACATTTAATTTCTTAAGAAAAATAATAATAAACTTTAAAATATTTATTATTAAGTAATGTATTACTTTTTTTTGTTAAAACCCGGGTTTAATTTAAGGCGACACATCTGCCGGTGAAATCTCGGCAGTGAGAAAAAATCTCGATTTATTTGATCTTAAAGTTGCAATGCTCAAATAAATACAAATTTTTGAAGAAAAATATTTCTTGTGGTAACTTTTGACATTATTTGGCAACTTTCTTCGAGTGCGATAATTTACAGTTTCAAAATCGACCTCCCCTAATATATATATATATATATATATATATATATATATATATATATATATATATATATATATATATGTGTGTGTGTGTGTGTGTGTCTGTGTGTGTGTGTGTCTGTGTGTGTGTCTGTGTCTCGGAAACGATTATACGCCTAAACCTTGTTGATATTGAATTCTCGGAACTGGAATAAATTATGTTGTAAATTTATTTATTTCTACTAGTTCTCTATCTATCTATCTATCTATCTATCTATCTATCTATCTATCTATCTATCTATCTATCTATATATATATATATATATATATATATATATATATACGTATATATATATATATATATATATATATATATATATAGTCTTATCATTTGCCTTTGATTGGTCCAGCTTCTTTTTACAACTCTGTGATTTGTTGTTGTTTTCGGTTATTTGAGCAATGGCCGGAATAATTGCTGTGCAGGGGAGGACAAACTTTCACGGGTTCAGTTGTCTTGCCTCAAGAGTTCGGATCCCCTTCACAAAGACTTGTTTCTCCATTCCGACCGTTGCAACACCTCGCGACCACAACAGCAAACACAGGCAATAATGTAAACAATATAAAAAATGTGTATTTTATGTTTTTAGAAAAAAAAAGTTATAAACGGAGAGACGTAAAACGCGTCATAAACGCCGTGTCCCCTCGAGCTTTTTAAATGCTCCTCTTTTTGGACATTCACCGGCATTGGGTTATTTAATGTGAAATTCGTCATATCAGACATGTGCCAACTGCCCGATGGCAAAACGCTGATGTCGGTCCTTTCCAAAACCCTCAATGACTCCTGGTTCAGCTCCTAAATAGCTTCGTGATCCGACATTTTCTCCATTTGTCCTTCAGATCGTGAAACAAACAAATAAAATGATAGAAACAAATAAGAAATGTTCCATTCCTAAAATGCGTCCATTCAATCTACGCGTTTAGCGATGGAAATTACATTTTCATCTTAAGATCGACAGAGTGACGAACATTCTAATAACAGAAGCATCACAGACCAAAGAAAATAATATTTAAAACTTAAGTGTGACAGATCAACAAAAATGTTATTTCAATATAAAGCGTGAAAATGTGACGGATATTTTATTTAAAATTAAGCGCGACAGACTGACGAAAATGCCAAACTTGAACGTCACAGACGAGCGAAAATTTGAAAACAGACCAAAGAAAATGTATTTTAAATTCTATTTCCAACATTTCAAATATAAAAAAAAAATTTCAAACTTAATCTTGGCGGACGGATCTACTACTAGACAGGCTTCTGATAGAGAAGTTTAGACGCATCAAAAATAAGATGCGTCCATAAAATGTGAGCATTTAGCGGTGTAAATGCTCACATTTTAAACTGAAACGTGACCGACTGAGTAACAGAGCTTCTCATTATGATCGGAGGACGTGTCTGGAAGATAAAATTGGTGACCCCGACAAAGGCAGGGTCGGACGTTTTACGACGTGCACATTCCTGCAACTTCCTGGCGATTACGCTACACGACTTTGCGCACAACAAAACGGAATTGTGGGTATATTGAACGAGGCAAAAAACGAACAATATCAAAGACGACTGCGAAGAGATTTTTGGAAATCTGCAGAAACCCGTGGGATCTTTGTTGGGAGGGACGGTGAATGAAAACAAGGATGAAAATAGAAGGATGATGAAAAAGAAAAATGTGCGAGACACGAGCCAAAAAACGCGGGAAAATCAAATAAATTGAACAGAAGAAAACAGCAATTGGACAGCCAAGAGCAATACATCGACATACACCTGCATCGTGTACGAATATATATATATATATATATATATATATATATATATATATATATATAATGAGTTTGTACATGTGTGTGGTACGTGTGGGTATACACAACAGAGAATACGAAATATATACTAATATGTGTATACAGGAGATACAGGAGGTTGAACATAGCCCCAAAACGCATATAATGGTCGTTTACACACATATATGCGAATGTATATATATATATATATATATATATATATATATATATATATATATATATATATATATATATATATATATATAAACTCAATGATTCAAAATAGCATTTAAATTAAGTTTCAAAATAAAAAGTTCCCACAAACATGTTTACCCTTCCCTTTCTTCCTTGCAAGTTGGGGATATTTCATTTAGATAGCCCCAAACGAGATTTATTCATGTGAATTTCACTATAGTGACATATATTTTAATTTTATATAATTATCTTATTTTGTATAGATATATATAGGCGGAAATTAATCTAAATGTAGCCTTCTTTATAGAAAAACAAAGACGCAATTTTCATTTCACATTTCGGCATTTTGGAGAAAAAACAATAAAAAGATGATGGTCATGGTGTTATTTGATATTTTCCACTGTGTATCAACATAGCCACATTTTATTAATTAGGAAAAAAACAACAAAAACGTTATTTTGTATTGTCTTTTCGATATTTAAAGTCATGGGATTTTATTTTTTACAAGAATGAAAATGAAAATTCATTCTCTATTAGACATTGAAACACCAATGAATAAACGACAAAACAGAATGTCGATTGGTTGAATAAAACAATTATATATTACAGATTAATTTGCAATGGTTACTTTGTGTTTTTCGCTTTTATTATTCAAAACAGAAACATAAAAAACTTAATGAATATTAGAAAAAATACTAATCTATTTTATAAGCAAATAAATGGTTTGAAAAGTGTTATTTGAACTCTAGTACGTCAGAATAAAATTAAAAATGAATCGTACTGAATATTAATTTATTAGAGACTATTTATAAAAAAAATGTATGCGAATGACGTAGTTTTGGACGTTTTTCGATGCGTATATATAGCATTTTTGAAAATATTTTGTTGTTTCATTGAATTAAACCACCCTAAGTTATTTTGATATAAAAATTGTTACAATAAATCAAAAAAACAAAACATTCGCATTTATTCATTTCAAAGACAGAAAAAAAACTCAATAAATATTTAAAAAAGGTAAGGTCTTTTCTTTTTTCTTTTACATGACAAATTTAATGACTGTCGTCGTCGTCGTCGTCGTCATCATCATCATAATTAAAGTTGGCTTAACTTTACTTAATTTATTTTTTAAAACTAAAGTTTTTTTTATTGATGATGATAATCATCATCAATAAAAAACTTCAGTTTTAAAAAATAAATTCATTTATTTAATTATAAAAAAACAAACTTTGTTAGTCATTGCGTTCAAAGCTTTTGTTACGCAAATATTTCCAACGTAATCTAAATTTTGGGTTTGTGAAAATGTATTCATGCGTAAACGTAACCGTTAGTTGACATTTGAATTTTAAAAATAATCTAACCGGAAGTTATTATCGTGGATGTTAAACATTGTTCATTGAATCATTTTAATTAACATACTACTGATTATAATAATATCAACAAAACGTGTAAGTAGAATTATTTCTCAGAACAGAACAGTTTTACACCACTTTATGCCCCTTACGAAGATTGCCATCACTATACTAAACCCTATATCTAGAAGAATTTTCATTTCAATTTTGATAAAAATGCATCATATATATATATATATATATATATATATATATATATATATATATATATATATATATATATATATATATATATATATATAGATAGATAGATAAATAAATATATATATATAAATATATATATATATATATATATATATATTCACCACACCTAACTTTATATAAATAAAGATAAAATGATAATCGACTTTTAAAAACGAAACTGAGACAAATCAAGGCAAAACAGCTTTCACATACAAAAATGTCGATATCATTTCAAGTAGGACTTTATAAAAATAAAAATGTTACTTTCTTTATCATATATATATGATATGATTACTGTTGCATATATATTCATGTCTTATAAGATAATGTATTACGTATATATTAAAAAAAACTTTCTACTTTGTTATGTATATATTTTTACGTATTTATTTGTTATCACGAATTTACTTCAACAGTGCTCAATTTATTTATTATATTATAGCTGGTTTATTATGTCAAGCTGTTATCTTATAATCGTGATCTTTATCGACATAAAATGAGAGAGATAGTAGGCCAGTCTATACCACTTTAGTGTACCCACTTTAACACGTCTTGTCTCATTATTCCTTCTATCGGGACGCGTCTTGATTTCTTTTCAATGATCCTAAGTTGTTTGCATCTGTCATCATATCTACTTCCGCGTATCATACACTCCTGTTCTCTCGATCCTTGCTTCCTATTCATCATTCACATTTGTTAATCTATTGATCTCTTGACGACCACATTTTCTGTCGCATAACCTACCGCTTATATATGCACTAGTAAATTTATTCAAAAACTAACTTGATCACTCAAATATTTAAGAACTGAATATCTTTTTTATATTCCTCAGAATAATAGTAATTAAGCACAAAATGTCCAGAGTATTGCACGTGTTGTTAATTACTGAATTAGTTTAACAGGAGGGGTGGTTTACCATGTAAATTTGTTGACTCTGGATTTGAAGACGATCCAATTGTAGTAAAAAGAGAAACCGTCACTCGGTAATTTGTTCTATAGGTTGGAGGCCCTTGCTACGAAGCGTTATCTATGGAAATTCCAACAGACTACAAGTACTTGGAAGAAGAAAAGAAAATTTAATTTCCGTTGTGACAGCAAGGTTAGTATTGCTGAGAATGTCCTACGAGGAGGAACCGAAGATTGGGGCACAGTCGAGCACCTTTTATGGAAATAACGATTGCGTAGATAGAGACTAGCAACATTCGTCAAATATTTTCTAAGAAACTTTTCATATAAACTGAAAGAAATATATGTTAGTTTTTGAAAGATATAAAGTTAGATGAAATCATTTTCTATCTTCTTATTTAAATTTTATGTGTACAATGCGTATAAATGAAAAAAAGAAACTCAACGCTATTGTCTCGATTTTATAAAAAGTAAAAATATTTTTTACCGTATGAACTGTTTCTTCGTTTTATTCATATGGGGAACTCTAAATGCAAACTTATAGTAATCCTTGTAAAGGAAAGTCTTCTATTTCTTTTGTGTAAGTTTCGAGCCACGGCAGGGACTTAAATGATGGATTTTCGTCTCCACTTGGCACGGTCACAGGCTTGGTCCGAGTGAAGGAAAGCTTTACGAAAATCATTGTGTAGGGCGTCTGCCCATCTCATCATCGGTCTTCCACTCAGTCGTTTCCCGGCAACTTCTAATTTAAAAGCGAGTTTTGCGATGCTGTTGTATTATGTGGTATCACTATGGATGAGAATATTGAAGTTAAATTATATATCAATATCAAAGAAAAAATGTAAGTTTACAAATTTAATATCAGCCACCTTATAACGTACAGTAACGTTTTGTATATGTTGTTACTGTGAAAAACGCATTCTATTTTTACAACATTTTAAAGAAAGGAACGCAGGCTAAAACTAAGCTGTTCTCGAGAGCACTGTTGGAGCATCCCTTCCAAACCCTCAGCGACGCCCTTTTTCCCCTGGACGTCTCAAAGGTCGTAGGTTGGTAGCGCTTGATTTGATCGTAGGGGTATAATGAAATTGAAGGTTATAAGACAGAAGTAAGGATAGATATTCGCGTTTAATGATGAAAATGCTATTTCAAACTTAAGCGTAAAAAAAGTCCGACATTGTCTTTCAGGGATTCTTGATGAACACAATTTAAATAATTGAACCCATGTTGCCATAGTAAATGTTTGACTATGTTTTGTTTTTTACTTTTTCATTTGAATTTTATTTCACTTTATTTGACTTTTCACCTCTTCTTATATCTTTATCTTCTGAGGCTCCTACTACTACTCTCTCAATTCCATTCATTCTATCACTTCTTCGATGAGTATGTCAAACAACGATACATTTTTTAAAATAATTTTAGTATCATATATATCTAAATGAAAAAAATACGAAAGTTTGTTCCATCTATCCTAACTATATTAGCATCAAAACACGTTAAGATTATTTAATTCTAATGATATTAGAATATATTAAAATACCCAATATATAGGCATCTTCAACTCACTCAAACAAATCTCGATTTTGCTCATTTGCATATTTAGATACTACACTTTTATCTTAGCCAAGAGGCCACGGAACCATACAAAATATGTTTTTGTGACTAGGCATTTTTGAATTAAAAAACCCCAAAAGAATTGATTAAATTGGAATATTTTTTAATGTGGGGTGTAGTGTAGTATCGGTTCTATTGTCATAAGACTATCCTCCCAAGAATTACCTCCTCCGTTTTTAAGGGTGTGCAGGGGGGAATCCTCCCAGAATTTAAAAAAACAAAAAACAAGACTCGATTTAGTCAAAATATCTTTTAAAGGACGTGAGGGTAGTCCAGTATCGGTTCTGTTCTCACAAGACCGTCCACGCAAGAATCACTTCCTTTTTTGGGGGCTGGAAGGAAGTCGTGTTCATTCATCATGAAATTATCCTTTGTCATGAGGGTCAGTGTAGTATATGTTCGTTCACCATAATATTAGCTAAGGAAGAACGATAACACAAGTTTATAATAAACATGTCTTCTTTTACTAGACCATTCTGAAATTTATCGTTCTTCCTTAGCCAGCATGTTCATCTTTGTTTATAAAGATCGCGACTATATTTTTCCAGTCAATTCTCATTTAGGAGTTTCACGTGGACAATGAAAATTGCCATGGTTTTTAATGTTATCTAAATAAATAAATGCAAAAGATTTGTCCACCTATTCTAACTATATTGACATTAAAACGGTTTATGCTTATTTAATTTTCATTCGTCATAATACATTCCTCCCAGGCATTACCTCCTCTTCGGAGGGAAGGCCGTATAATATACATTCGTTGCTCACGGTACTATTTCCTAAGGATTACCAGTTTTATGTGTAGGAGAAGTTAGTGAACTATCTATTCCGTTGTCATGATATCATCCTCCCATTTATTACCCCCTCGTTTGGGAAGAGGGGTCAGTGTATGTAGTTCGTTCATCATGATATCATCCTCTCAGCCTCTCATTTGCATATGTATTTATTTTTAAGTTTCTAATGAATTAATATTTTCTAATCTGTTGATAATTAAATACATGCGTTTATTATTTTTTTAATAAATTTGTTGCTGTTGTTGTTGTTGCTGTTTCTATTTACTTCCTCCCACGAGAGAAGAGTTAGGCACAATGTCAATATTTAATGGGGGAGAATGCAGCTCCCCCAAAATTGGCACTCTGAATTGGAACAATAATTCAATTGCCTCGGTCTAGAAGGATTTCTGCCTCACTGAAAGAGAACATAATAACTAAGTGCAGATGTAGTACAGATACTACATTTTGCTCCTAGCCAAAATACCAAGGAGATGACATGTTTGTAGTGATGATGATGATGATGATGATGATGATGATGATGATGATGATGATGATGATGATGATGATGATGAATTTAAAATTTGTCATACAAATGAAATAAACCTCCTCTAATCTTTCTAAATTTAAAAAAAAGTATTTTTCTTTAATAATTTTTACGTATTTTTTGTATTCTTTTATAATAAAAGTGAAAAGTACAAAATACCATTTTCGAATTACTCAGTAATATAAAAGTGGAGTATATGACCAATCGATGTTCCACTCTTATGTTTATTCATTTCATTATATAAACAGTTTTAATGGGGAATTCATTTTAATTTTTATGCTGAAACAAAATAAAATTTATCGAAGTTGAATATTTTAAAGACCATATCAATTAACATTTTTGTTGTTTTTTCCTAAAAAACATTTACGATGTTCATGCACAGTATATTTTCCCCATATTGGAATATACTAAATAACAGTATGACAATCATAATTTAAAAAAAATTTCCTCTAAATTACCAAAATATAAAAGGAAAATTACTTCTTTGGTGTCTGTAAAGAAGACTACAGCGTCAGTAATTGCCGCCCGTGGGGGCGAGTAGCTTTTGCTAGTATATATATATATATATATATATATATATATATATATATATATATGATAATTTTATTTACACAGACATGTACAAAATCTGCGACACTGGCATGCCAGTGTCGCAGATTTTATACATGTCTGTGTAAATCAAAATTATCATATATAAAGCTCTATTCTGATATTGAGCACTTTTTATAAACCCGGTTAAAATTCTCTGGATTACCACCCTGTGGATATTTTTCACCTGGATTATTACCATTATTATATATATATATATATATATATATATATATATATATATATATATATATATATATATATATATATATATATATATGTATAGTAAGCTATGAAAATATATTTATGGCAATTAAGCTACACAGAGGCTCCCGCGTTTCATCCCCGGGGGAATAGTCAGGTTAAAATGCATGAAGTTATTTTGCCGGGTGTTTTTATATACACGGCTAGCAAGTTAACAAATCAGATTCTTTGTTGTTCTCTCAGCCAATCGTTGGGCTTCCCACTAACAAAGGTGTGGTTAGTGTTACTTCTTATATCCTGTTCTATTGTTATGTTTTCTATAGATTGGCCTATATCCTATTTCCTTGGTTGTATAAATATAATATTGTATCAATATAATGGGTGAATTCATTTTTACACGTGGTTCCTTGTATTTCTATTTTAGGTTTTAATTTTTTAAATTATTAGGTTTTTGTTTAGTTTAGTTGTTTACTTATTTGCTTATTTATTTATTTATGTATCGTTAGCCTAAGGGTAATTTATTTCTGTGTAGGAAACTGTTTGCTATCTCACTTCTACAGTTTAATAGATTTCAGGGGTCTTTAAAAGTAAAATTAAATTGACGAATTGTTTAAGGCATAAATGTATAACTGATAAAAAGAAATCATGTTTAATAGTTATAAGTAACGACCGGCAATACATATGTATATGTAATCCTATAATTTCTGTAATTTTGAAGGAATATTAATTGATTTAGCAATCTTGTATATTATGTATGGCATTATTAGAAGAATAAAATGAAATATTTACGGTGATGATTTATAAATTATCCGATGTAATTTATTTACCGGCGTTAAGTATGGGAGTATGAGTAGATAAAGATTAGAGGGAATAGTTTTTGCTACCATCTGTATGGAGTATGTTTTTGTGAGACTCTGTGATGGCGGTCTAAAAGTAACACTTTCTTAAATGTTGAAAATAGTAATAAATTTCTAGAAACACGCTGAGGAGCAATAACACCCATATCAAACAGAGGTATTGATAACCATTGGCCGTGGAAATAAATAGCTTTGAAGGGGGTATAAAACTAAGGAATCTGATTTGTTAGTTGCACCATTTAGATATAAAAACAACGGTAAACCATGTACGCAATTAACTTGATGCTTTCCTCTAAGAGTGAATCAAAACGTTTCTGTTTAGTTTGACATAAATATATTTTCATCGCACTCAGCTCAGATAACTGGCCTAGGGATGATGCTATATTTTATACGAATTCCAATGATAGAAATTTAGAGGTAACCAGAAAAGCTATACATCAATTATTTAAAAAATTGTTCTAGAATTAAGTTACGTTTGAAAGGAAACCCATTTTAATTGTTCTAATTAGCTGTAATTTATAATTATCATCCATCTCTCTCTTAACTATATATTTCTCTTGCTCCTTTTGCTTTATGTTGATTCACTCACGAATATTTCCTAATGTCTCTGTGAGTATTTAGAGAAAGAGGGACTCTCTTTTCTCAGCATTGCCATCTACATAGATATACACCGTAAAATAGTGAATATTTAGACATTATTCTAAACTTTAATGATAATACGTATGAACCCTACCATAAATACAATCACACATTATATTATATTGATAATTATTCTAAGCACTTACAATTAGTGAGAAAAGCGATTATCCACAGTATCTCTAAAATAGTGTGTTACCTATCTTCCAATTAGCAGTTATTCAATAAAAAAACAACAATATTACAATGAGGCATTGGCTAGGTCTGGATATAGCAAATAGATAAATTATGTTAAGCAAAAATCGGATGAACAGTGGGTGCGTATCCTTAGAAATATAAGACTGCTACATTATATCATATAACATGGCTATGGGCATATTTAAAACTAGAATCAATAATAATAATACAGACAATACGTATGAAAGCAACTTAAAACATAAACAGACCTAACTTCAACCAACTGGTAGTAATACATATAAGAAGAAAAACAGGCGTAGAAGTTCGATTTGGTTTTACCGGCTTATACACATTCTTAGTAACATACCTAAAGAATTTTACCGAATTTTAGAGAAAATTTTCCCTTATGATAGTTAACTAGGCAAAATTATCAATGAGAACACTGTAAAATTATCATTTTCAACTTCCATTAACTTAGCATCACTATTGTAGCTTCTAATAAAGCTAAAATAAATAAGATACATAAGAATGGTGGAAGGAATATCCTTCAAAATCCTGATACAGAACCCTAATGTAATTGGATAAACATAAATGAATGCCCTTTGTATGGGAAATGTTTAATTTCGGATGTAGTATATAAGTGCAGCGTTGTTGAAAGAAATAGAACTAGGACATACATTGGGTCCACTGCTGCAGTTTCAAAGATAGGTTCAGAAACCATATATCCACTTTTATGGTGCATAACCATGATTCTAAGAAAACCCCAAACTACTCTAGCTAAATGGGTTAGAGAATTAGGTAGCAATAACACATTGTTAGTTGTAATGGTCTATATTGGGTAAAGCAGAGAAATACACACCAAGTACATCCAAGAAATGCAATCTTTGTGCTCTGAAATCCTATCATATAACAGT
The DNA here is from genome assembly GCA_963556195.1 of Sepiola atlantica. Lineage (NCBI taxonomy): Eukaryota > Metazoa > Mollusca > Cephalopoda > Sepiida > Sepiolidae > Sepiola > Sepiola atlantica. The sequence goes on along the minus strand of OY744522.1, from coordinate 91,681,253 downwards.
ATATAATGATAATTTACTTAGCACGGGGTAGGATGTAATCTAAAATTGTTTGCACCGATCTAGATATGTGATTTACTGCTAAAGCCAGCTTAATTGGTCTGCAGTATAAATTTACTATGAACAGAGGTTTGGGTAATGTTGCCACTATTAGGGATTATTAAAGTGTTACATGGACATAAATCCACGGATTTAGTATGGGATAGGGATATTAAATATCCGAGGTTGATACTCTTGTATACGTGAAAGATATACTTTGGAGTATGCCCATATGTAAGGATTATTAGATGAATTACATCTGGCAATCTAGGATTGAGGGTAGATATGTAAGACTTGAGGAGGAAGTTGTAAGTTGATTAACCATTTTCACAGAATTAGGACTACCAAATAGTTCGGATAAATAAGGAGAACTAATCGTTAGTTATGACTTCTGAGACACACATTGTTTACTATCGACATTTGACGTATGATTTGTCTTTGTTGATGACAGTTATAAAAGATTGAGTGTACGTAATACATACATATTTTAGCGGGTTTTAGTGGAATAAGATGGGAGGATTCATGTTCATATCAGTTTTTTTCTTGTTTCTTAGCGATCAAATAGATTAGCTAATTTGTAATATAACACTTATAATTCTGTCGGAATCCCCCAGCTTGATTGGAGTCAACCTCACTCTGTTCACATGAACTGAGTATTTTGGAAAGCTGGTGATAGGATATTAATAAAAAAGGGGGGAGTAATTTCAATCTGAATCTTAACTATTAACACTTATATAGGCCGAATAAAATACATTGGTCGTATATCTTAATATATATTAGAAAGTTTTAGACTGCATTGAGTCTAGATATATTTGGTGTAGAAATTTAATAGTATTTAGTAGTGGAGAACGTACTCTACTCTTTACACCTGCACACAAAAAAGAAAGAGGCAGATGGAGAAGACAGGAGTGTGTGTCAGTATGTGTGTGAATAAGAGAGAATGGCAGAGAGTAAGTAAGACAACGACGGAGAGAGAGAGAGAGGGGGGGATAAGAATTGTATTACGCTTATTAAACCTACAGAGAACGTCTTCGTTATTGACATATAAATAACATCTTACTAATGTTATTATTTTAGAATGAAAGATCGATGTTTGTAAGATGCGCTGATTCAAACTATAAAAATACTACATGATGACTAAACAATGTCACCCACAAAACGAATCGTTATTAAAATGCAACAATTCTTTTCTGTAATCCAACCGCATTTGGTACAAATACCCTTCAGTCAATGATTGAGTTGTCCATCAAGTTTCAGTCTTTGTGTATCGCCGTTCAATCATACGTTCGAAATATGTGCACTTTTACGTGACAAGCAAACATAAATACGACTGATTTGGGCTGTGATGGCTCGTTCTAGTTCAGGAATAGTCTGTTTTTTTTATAGAAATTATCTTTTATATAAACCCACAGATAAAAAAAAACGGCGGGTTACGGTCAGGTGAGTGTGAACTCCATTCAGGATAACATATAATGAGACGATCACCAAAGTGTCCCCGCATATTGAACGGCGATAAAACGAACGCTGTTGGATATTTATGAGTGAAACTTGGTGGACAAGTCAGGCATAGGCTAAAGTTTATATGTACCAAATATGGTTGGATTCCATTTGTGGCATTATTGGAGTGTCACACTATATTTAAATCTTAAGCGTGACAGACAGACACAAATACTATTGCAGACTTAAGCTTGACGTACCAAAAACGTATTTAAAAAAACTTTATAACTCTTGTCTTGTCAATCCAACAATATTTTATGCACATTTTCACCACTCAACACACCAGATTAACTGTGCTGATAAAAAGACTTAGGCGTGACAGACCGAAGGCATAGAATTTCGTGGACACATCTAACAATGACTACTAATAAGAAAGTAATTATTTCCCTTAAGATATTCTATGATTGGAATACATTATTTATTTATTTTTCTATAAAACTGTAATCGCCATCCTTTGATTCTAAAATCTGGGATATCTGCAAGGTATAAATGTTATCTTCACTAAACGTTTAGCCATTAGTACTGACCATTGTCCTTGTGACTTGCCAGCGTTAGTGATTGAAGTGAATTTTAGTACTTGTTTACCCGTCACTGGTAAAATCACTAAGTTCCGGTGACGAGTGGTCATCGTAGAACGATTATCTAGGATGACCAATCGGCGTAATTAGGCAAATTGAGCGTGGAAGAAAACTTGACCAGTGGCCACACAGTCAACACCGATTCCGCTTTGATCATATATACTGTTTCATGCCGAGAGGTGACCTCAAAGGGTCCGGTCGCTCGCCGTTTCAGAGTGGATGTGAAGAGGCCAGTGGCTGAAGTATTGACCAGTGATGGGTGTCGTTACTTTGACGAGCGGTGACCATTGAGGGACGAGTAGATAGTTTGTCTTTAGGTGTGATCCTTATTATTATTTCGAAGGTTGAAAGTGGGGATGATATGATTGCAGACAAGGAGAGGGAGAGAAGGAGAGAAAGGAGAATGAAGAAGAAGAGGGATCATGAGGTTGCAGGATTCATGATTCACTACGTAGGATGCCTGGTAATTTAAATCGGGCTTAATGGCCACGAGGTGTGGGTCAGAGGGTGCGATTAGGTTTGAGACAAGGATTTTCTTTCGGACCGGTCTATTAGTATTGGCTTTGTGAGAAGAAGCAAGCATGAGGGTAAAAAATAAGTGTGAGAATATGACACAATAAAAAAAAGAAGACGCAAAGTAAAAATGGTGTCCAAAAAGGAAAATACTTAAGACATACGTATAATTAGAATATGGAATAAAATGTTGACGAGAGAAAATGTAAACAGCCACACGCACCCATACACTCAAATGCATACACATTTACATAGTTTTTATATTCGAAATTCATTTTCTCTCCTCTCTCTCTCTGTATATATATATATATATATATATATATATATATATATATATATATATATATCGACATAAAATGTTATAAGACGATTTTATGTATCAATTTTCAGTATTTACTTCAAAAGTGCCTAATACGTGAGTAGATCTAGGTAGTAAGTTATACAAAAATATTTATGGCAATTACGTTACACAGAAACTTCCGCGTTTCATCCCCGTAGGGAATCGTCAGGCTTAAATGCAATTTAGCCGTAATTGCCATAAATATATTTTCATAACTTACTATATATATATATATATATATATATATATATATATATATATATATATATATATATATATATATATAAATATATTATTTCATGTATCCACATAAAATGTTATAAAGAGATATATAATAGAGTATGTATCAATTCTCTGTATTTACTTCAACAGTTCTCAATACGTGAGTACATCTAGGTAGTAATTTATAGAAAATATATTTATGCCAATTAAGCTACACAGATTCTTTCGCGTTTCATCCCAGTGGGGAATCGTTAGGCTAAAACCGGCATGTATATATATATATATATATATATATATATATATATATATATATATATATATTATACATTCCTTCTTAAACTCCATACAATATGGAGAACATTGAAAAAGATTAACCGACATGAAATAAACATATTTGTTTGAGCTGAAATTCCAGAACTGTGTTTTGAAAAAAGCACAGCATTTTAAGATTGTACCAAAATATGCACTCATCCATGAAAGTGTCACAACGTTATGGTAATAGCATTAATTATTTTAACTGATAAAAAACACGCAATACTAAAAAGAATAAGAATTCTATTTCTTGATATAGAATTGGATAAAAAATAAAACATTTATTTCCGTATGTTTTTATTTAATTGCGAATCACTAATTTAGATGATAAATGCACATTCACAAATCTTCCTAGAATTTATTATTCATTTTCTGTGAAGCATATTTGGAAAAACATAAACATAAAAAATAATTAAAAAAACGAAATACAATTGAAACATATTAAACATCTGTTTTGTTTGTCGGCGTGACAAAGAGGAATTACAGGTATTCGCTGATATATAAAAGTAAATAGATTGATAGTACAGAGGTAATGTTTCGTTATAGTCGTTCGACGACATATGTGGATGAATAAATTGTAAGATCAAATAAACGGTATCGTTATGGATTGATCTTTCCTTTGATCATTTGAATGCACCTATAATATAGATGCTTTGAAGCTTCTACTACAATTTCATTCAGCTCGCAATCTGGACCATTCTCGGATATTTTTGAGAGTACATATTAAAACACACACACACACTCACACACACACACGCACACATATATATATATATATATATATATATATATATATATATATATATATATATATATATATATATATATATATATATATACTAGTGGCCCCTAAGTAGCTTTGCCCGTGTGAAGAAAGTAGTTGTTTATTTTCCTAAATTATTTTATATTCTTCTTTGTTTATATTAATGTGAAAGTGAAATTGTATTATTGTCGCTTAATTCAATTAGTAATGTAAACAAATTGTTATGAAATTAGAATTATTTATGGTAAATTTATTATAATCGAAGCTAGATTGCTAAACGAAATACTTGATTTGATTGTAAAGGAAAGAAAAAGCAACCGAAATATGAGTAAGGAAGATCATGTCGATAACAAAAGATTGGAATGCAATTATCGATGTTAATTCTCAGGCTCCAACCTAATAACTAACGAGTTTTTCGTGTGTACAAAAATCCTCATTAATAATTGCACTGCCTGACCCCCCTGCGTCTGATTATGATAATTATTCGACGTAGAGAGATATTGATTCTTATATTTCAAGTGGTATAACATAATGCTATCTTGTATAAAGAAAGCAAAAAGTAACATAAACTTGCTGGAACCTAAATATTCGATATTTAATGTAAGTTTATTCACGAATAATCAGAAGAAAGGGTAAAAGCATAAAATAAAGCTTTTTAATTACAAAAAAAACCTGCTTAAAATCGAATATATGTAATTTTATTGCAATTTATTTTGTTTGTAACATGAAGTTTGTTATTTTTATAAGTTATTGCTACTGATTTTATGTGTTTTACAGAACGGCAGTAACACTAGACGTAGCTTGAGAAGAACCTACTAATCAGCCTTGAAAAATCCATCTGTTATAAAGAAATGTTGCTTGCATAAAGACATATACTAAATAGGTTTTCGAAAACAAATTATTGTACCTTTTGTTGTGATATCTAAGTAATTTAAAGAAATAAGTAGGTTAATATACCTATAGAAATATGAATCGGACACGGGTACAGAAATGTAGAAATGTTATCAAATTCGTGAGCAGCTGATTATTTTTAGGTGATAAACTAAAATTGCCCCTAAGACTTAAAAACTTCCTAGCCGGAATAAATATTTACTTAAAGAAACTTAAGCGAATTACAATGTTAAGTGTAAAGAACATAGATCTAACTTAGAGAATAAGACTGGCTTTTCTTTATTTTTCGATGAATACATAACATTGTGTTACTTTGGAATCGTCCGTTGACGTCTTTTAAAGTTAAACTTTCTAAGTGAGAATAACAAAGGAAATATTACAAAATGAAAATGTCTCACTTACAAAATAATAGGAACATAGAGTAAAATTATTTCTAAATCAATCTTATAAAATACTAACAACCATTGGAAACATGATATTTGTAATTTCCAAATATTTATGAAATGTCTGATGATATCATAATAGACCCCTATCTCTCTCTCTCTCTTCCACATCTCTTTATCTCTCTTCCATCTCTCTTCTTTCTTTGTCTCTTTTCTTTTCCCCACTCTCTTTCTTCCACTCCCTCTCCACGCTCTATTTTCTCTTTTAATTATTTATGTCGGTAGATTTTTATCATAATTCTTCTTATAATTTGCGATTTAATTACGTTATCTGCCCTTCCTCCCACCATCTAAAACATTCATGTACAGATGAAAAATATGCACGGTGACCAGAAAACAACATCAGATATTTAGTAGTATGTAGATTTCTAAGCAACGTATTTGCAACGCTACAAGGTATCGTTGCGGCTACGTAATGAGGAGTCTACAAAATAAAAAAAAACACACGTTATATCACGTCATTTTATTATCTGTGTGATAAAAATGTTTTGAACTCGAAAAAGTCAGCCACTCGTATCAATACCAACAGGGGGTTGGATTAAGTGTCAGATCACGTGAACTGGGTTAGAGGTGACGTAAAAGGCGTGGGAAAGAACACACCTTATAATGGGTGTTATTATAGGCGAAATTGTGGAGATGTTAGCCATGGTGTTGATGATGGCTAAGACTTTTTGTTAATGGTAATAACAATGCTGGTGATAGTGATAATGGCGCTGGGGAAATACTTGTGGCAAGAGCTGATGGTGGTGCTAGGAAGATCGTCATAATGATGCAGATGGGCGCGTTAGGCAGGTTTAAGTGCGCATAATGATGAGAGGCTTGGGTTATCAAGAGGTTGCTGTTTCATATTTTGATCGGGAGAGTGGTAACAAGGGATCGTTGAAATGGACGTGAAGAGCTGAGAGTTATCCGTTTGAGGACTAAAACCGCACTGGAAAATGACGGGAAAAGGATGAGACGGGAAAGGCGGGAGACTGCGGAAAATGCAAGCGTCTTCTGCTCATTTGAAGGAGGCAATTCGAAAAGGGGAAGGAAAAAGGATGTAAAAAAACACTATAGTTAACTGTCGAATAAGTATGGTTACCAGCAAAAAAGGTACCAGGATGGTGTGTGTGTGTGAGAAGGAGAGAGAGAGAGAGACAGAGATAAAGAGAGAGACAGAGAGAGAGAGAGAGATAGATGGATGGAGAGAGATATGGAGAGAGAGACAGAGATAGAGAGAGAGAGATAGATGGATGAAGAGAAAGAGACGGAGAGAGAGAGAGTAAGTGAGAGAGAGAAATATGGAGATACGGTGAGATAGAGGGGGAATAAATGCACAGAAAGTGGGAGCAAGAGAGAGAGAAAGAGCAAAGATATATACGAAGAGAAAGCGAGAGGGAGGAGGTGGAATAAATATAAAAAAGAAATGTATATATATATATATATATATATATATATGCAAGTCTGGTTGAGTAACACGGCATTTTTGCGGGGTTTTTTTTATTTAGTAATATTTTCGATGCGGCGGAAATAAATAAAATAAAAAATAAAAAATAAAAAATAAATCAATAAAATAATATAACTAAACAAAATTAATAAATACACAAATACACAAATACGAAATACACAATAGACTCACTCCCCCCATTTTTCCTCTCCCTCTTCTACTGCCATAACTCTCGAGAAAATGATAAAAATCACAACAAGTCTCTTAAAAAACACTCAGAAAACTAATCCTGATGACCATAACGACGATCGCATAAATGACTAAAATAAGAACCATCAGAGCCATATTATACCAACTACCACCGGAAACCCGAAAACTTGCTCGCTGCATCAAGAATATTACTAAGAAAATAATAAAAAAAAACGTAAAAATTTCGTGGTATGCAACTAGACTTGCATAAATAATGACTTCTAAATACACACACATAGAGAGGGATACAGACAGAGATAGATAGATAGAGTGAGAGAGAGTGGAGAGGGAAGTAATTGTGGTAGTAGGAGAACTAAGGAAACATTCAGAATTATGTAAGAAATAAATTGTGGTTATACCAGCCTGTTAAGGATATTTCATGCTGAAACATAATCCATATTAAAAGCATAATATACAGGGGGAATCCCCCGCAAATGGCAACCATACAAATAAACGTCACTCTATGTCTGACTTATCCACTAAGTTTTAGCCATGAAGTTCCTCATTAAGTTATCTTAAAATCAACCGAAAAAACAATTTTAAGGAATTATTGTTTAATTGGCGTCCAATATCTATGGTTAAATTTAAATCGAAATCGGGAATATTTAAATTTGCAAACCCGGAGTTTGATACCCCTCTTCACAAACTTTTAAAATACTCCAAAGAATCTTTGAGTTACTATTTACCAGGGTTAAAAGCCACTCCAAGATGAGGTTATATTATGATTAAAAATGATGAATAAAATTAGTATAATTTGATGACTTACGAAGACGGTTTTAAAAAAGTATTTGATGTTCTTGGATTTGAAGACAATTATTTTGTAGCATGCAAGGATGCAGTCCCGTCGTAAAGTAGCCCTAAAAATACTATTGAAAACTGAAGAATGAAAAACCGACGAAAATATTATTTCAAACTAAGATCTTACAAACCGGCGAAAATGCTACTTAAAACTGAAGCGTGACAATCCGGTGAAAATGCTATTTCAAAATAAAGTGTCATAAACAGGCGAACATACTATTTCAAACTAAAGTGTGACAAACCGGCAAAAATACTATTTCAAACTAAAGTGTGACACACCGGCAAAAATACTATTTCAAACTGAAGCGTGACAAACCGGCGAAAATGCTTTGTAAAACTCTAGCGTGACAAACCTTGGAAAATGCTATTTAAAACTGAAGTGTGACAAACCGTCGAAAATGCTATTTAAAACTGAAGTGTGACAAACCGTCGAAAATGCTATTTCAAACTGAAGCGTGACAAACCGGCGGCAATACTATTTCAAACTAAAGTGTTACAAGCCGGCGAAAATATTATTTAAAACTAAAACGTGACAAATCGACAAAAATACCATTTCAAACTGAAGCGTGACAGACCGACGAAAATGATATTTCAAAGTGTGACGGACAATTAAAATATAATTTCGAAATTCAGCGTGACTTACTGATGCTGGATAAGGACTCTCAGGAATGTACGGACGCATCTTCTTTTAGATGCGTTTATTTAATTTGCGCACTTAGTTATAAATATGCTATTTCAAACTTGAATAATCGAATGACTTAGGAACAGAGACTTTTATAGTGAATATGGGGATGTATTTGTCGGTAGCCTTTTTGTCGACTATGATAAGAACTAGAGCCCAAAGATGGCGTTGGACAAGTGATGCTTTAATCACACCCATTTTTGTTTTTCTCTTTTTTTTTTACTTCTTAATCCACATGAAGCAGTTTTGATCGGGTGTTCGGTTCAAGCGTCCTTTTCTCAACAGAGACGCTCGTCATTAACTTTCGGGCAATGATGGACACCGTCTGTAGAGTAATGGCTTCTTTGCAAGAGTGCTCTTATAGTTTCATCGCCTTTTTGTCCGGTGAAAACAGTGTCAATTGAAGTACGGACAGTATATGAGGTTTTTACAAAATATTTGCGGTGATATATCTTTTATTATACTAAAGCTGAGTTAATCAGCGTTTGTTTCTCTTAGGCTTTATTCTGTATATTTAATCCCATGAAATTGATACTAAATTATTCCTCAGTTTAATGATTGTCTTATGTTTGATAAAAAAAACTGCGATTTTAATTGTTCTAATCAGTCGTAGTTTTCAATTACCGTACAAGTGACCCATCTCTTATGACGAAGTTGTCTCATCACTCTAAGTAACCCTTATTTTATACGTTGTCCATCACGCTTGAATTCGCTTCTCTCTACTCTCTCTCTATCTCTATGTTTATTTACAGTTAAAGGGAAGAAAACTAATTAAAACTAGATTTGAATAGTCCATCATAACCAAAAGAAATTACCAAGTATTTATACAATATACACGGAAGCTGTAGAGAGAAAGAGAAAGAAAGAGATTAATACATATAAATATGGCGAACAGAAAGAGAGTACTACTTTTCTTTTCTCTTTTAATATCTTAAAATTTAACTGTCTTTTAAAACTCACTTTATTCTGATTCACACAATCTTATACGAGCCCAATAGGTGAACATACGAGTCAGATTCTTCTTGTATATATATATATATATATATATATATATATATATATATATATATATATATATATATATATATAGTCATAAATGGTATGTATAATGACTTTTAATAGTTCTCTTTTTGTTTATTTACAAAGAGCTTTGTATTACGTTAAAAAGTAACAGGTGATATCACTTATTGACAGTGCTCGACCAGAGATGGGGCTTATATAGTCATCAACAGAATGACTGTTTCGTTGTATCACTGCGATACACACACACCCACACACACACCCACACACACACACATATATATATATATTTATATATATATATATATATATATAAATATATATATATATATATATATATATATATATATTAGAAAGGGTATTTAGACATTTTTAAACCATTGTTTCGTAATAGTATTATATTGTTTTGAAAAAAACATATCAATATGTAGTGTTAAAATAAATAAAATTTATTTTAATCTGAGCTTTCGAATATATATATATTTAATTTTTGTTCCTTAATTTTGGACGATACTGTATATATATCCAAACTTAGTTCATATCTATTTCAATCTATTTGTATATCTGTATATGTCTTTCACCTTTCTATCTCTTTCATATATATATATATATATATATATATATATATATATATATATATATATATATATATATATATATATATATATATATATTGTGTCCTTTTCGAAAGGTGTAAGAATTTCATTATGCGAATTTCGATTGGCCACTACTAGCGTAACCATACAATCTGACCGTTCTGATCACTCCTGACATGTGGTCATAGGATTTCGATGCTCAATTTCACGCCACGAGACCCTCGTGACCTTGCAGTGTCACAGTCCACTGATCTGATTGGTCGACAGATAACGGATTTTATATTGCGAGACAGAGAAGAAAGTAACGACCGGCCGCAGTCACATCTGATTCAAACAGAACCGAGGCAAACTCGTATATTTGTTGGTTGAGAATCCACCAACGCTGACAGAAAGAAATAAAGAAAGAGGTTTAACGTTTTTAAATTCCCCAACTGTGGAGTGAATTTTTTCTCTACCTTTCTTTTTCTCTTCTCCCTCTCTCTTTCTCTCTCAGTAAGTAGGTTTATCTATATATGCCACACTCTTTTTTTCTTACTAGTAAATATCCTTTGTATCTATTTGTATATCTATTTGTATATTTATCTATAAATTTATTGATTAAACCATTCTTCTATTTTTCGTTTTTTTCTATCACGGTCAAGAACGGATACGGAAATTCAAACCTAAAGTCACATCGACTCCAAACAGAATTATATTTATCGGTTTAAACTCATCGAAAAACTGAGATAGATGCGTAACAATAAACTGATTTAAAATGTTAAAATTCCTTTAATATCACTGTCTTTCTCTCTCGCAGTCTGTCTGTCTGTCTGTCTCTCGCGCCATCTCGTTATGTTGGTTTCTACACGTTTTTACACGTTGAATTCTTTCTTTCTTTACTATTCAACGCCCTCTTTATCTATGTATTACACCATTTTTCTTTATTTCTTGGGAAACTTCTAAAACACCCTTGGACGAGGTTTCTGCACCCCAAACCACAAGATTATCTTAAATCAATCTTCTCCAGCCCTCCTCATTTTATTTCAGCCTACCTTATTTCAAAACCTATCAACTACTCAATCTGTCTCCACCCACACCGTCCTGGATATGACCCAACACTGCATCCAGTGATGAGACCTTAATTCGGGAGCTCTAGGAAGTGCAATGTTACTCCTTAGTTGCCATTACTCCCAAGTTTATTCTGATTTGATCATGAATCGTCGCACGGATCAGGAAATTATCTTTGGCTCAAATGGAATTAATCATGTACACACAATTTCCTTACAATATATATATATATATATATATATATATATATATATATATATATATATATATATATATATATATATATATATTATGAGTACAATATTTCCACTGTTTGAATACATTTAAATTTGTAATTTTCAAAAAAGGGTAAAGAGACAAGTCTAATGCAGAATTAAAAAAAAAAATATTTAAAATTCAAATTTTCGATTCATAAAAGAATATTTATCAGGAGGATATAGACAATATTTTTTCTTTCTTTTTTTTCTTAAGCGACATGTTGCCACTTAGTCTTGAACTTCTCAAAAAAAATCTGCAGTAGGGTGGGGGAAGACAGAAAGTAATCGATAATCACTGTTTAATCATATCTTATCAGGACATTTTTCAAACCACATGTTCACACTTCTAGTGTTTTCAAGGAACTTATGACTTCTCTCACCCATTCTCTATTTCAGCTATGTGACGTCATATCCATTCCTATACACAAGCTGCTCCCAATTGAACTTTCATTTCCTGTTATTTACAACTAAATAATTCATATACTAGCGGGTCTACTCGCTCAATATTTAACACTTCTCGTTTTATTTGGCTGAAACGCCATTTTCACTCAACTTGAATGAGGTTCGTACATGTTGCCTGGTTAGGTGGCGCGATTTCCGTATTGTAGAATTATTTTAATATGTCAGCAGTTTTCATTAATGCATTGTGTTTGTATTGTAACTAGCGATTTTACAAGTCTCACTATTACTGTAGAAGAGTGTGGGGTGTCCTCCCATCACTATTATGACCAACTGGCCGATGTTGTGTTGTGAGTGAAAAAAAACAGCAGTTCGTTTCTCTGAAATAGTTAGTGATGTAGCAGTCGCATAGATGTTAATCATTTTTACTTTCTTCTCGCTGTAGATAAAATAATAGAGACAATTAAAAGAACAACAAATAACCCCATTATTTGCTTCTGGGGCTTAGTTTACTGTTTCAGCAACTTACAGCAATGCACATTTAGATGAGTTGCAATTTTCCGAACTACCCCACGGAGGTGGTTGGCCTCAAACAGATGTCTGGTTACTTTGACGTCGCAGAATCGTCTCTGCCACCTATTTTCTCTATTGAAGTCATATTCTATAACGTAATCATAACTTTAGTCTGTGAAATTCTGATAAAGTTTTCCACTACTCTAATTTTATCCTTACTCTAATACTCTACATAACTTTAGGTTTCGTGTTACAAAGCCCTATTAGTTCTTTTGTAAATTCCATGTATTTACTTTTTCTTCCGCCATCCACTTCACTTTGTGATCAGTTGGAACGGAGCAATCTAATATGTCGCAAGTTTTTCTCACTTCTTTCTGAAACCCATCTTCGATGTGCTGAGTGAGATTCAGGAGTTGGCGTGTTGTGGATTTGGGGTGATTCTTGTCAGCATGCAGTTGTTCATTAGCTGAAAGGTCCATTTTCGTGTCAGAGGTTTAAGGTGCTGTGTAAATATCACCGATATTTTTTTCAGTCTTAAGGCCACTCATGCTGATATCTAGCTCTTCAAGTAAAAACCGTTCCGTGAGTCCGATAGGAGTACTGAAGTCGTCATACCGTTGATCTTTGCTGTTTGGTGGCGGACTTCTCATTGAGCAACAACTGATGTGCAACTTGGTTTGTGGTGATGTTATATAACTGTTGCGTTAAAATTGATAGATCGTTTTTATTTTTCATATCAGTTGTCTCAAACAGATTTAGCTATTTCCGTTAGTGGCTCTCTGATAGGGCATGTTTTTTTTCCTTATCGATCTCCACTGTGAAAATATCATAGAGGCCGATATTTTTCAGCCTTATGGGCACTTTATAAGAATAAATGATAAAAAAAATGAAAAAATGAGAAAAAAGGTAATCGTTTAAAGCAACACGCGTGAGCCAATTAATTAAAAGAAAGAAAAACGAGCCATTCGTGAATGTGGGTTTTTTTCTTTTGTTTTTGGCGGTAGTGTTTCGTCGTCGGGTGCGAAATAAAAGAAAAATAAGTAATAAAAGAAAATAATTATTGAAAAATGTGATGAATTCAAGCCGCTGTGAACTGATCTCATATTATCTATTAGAGGGTGGTCTGAGTCGGCCCAAGCGATTTTCACGGTTGCCAACAATTATGAAACCACATCTGTTAGATTTGGAAACAACTTCTCCTCATATATACGGATGTTGAAGAATAGCGAGGGATGTGACGTGTCATAGCCATTACATGTACTATTTGGCCATTTGAAAAACATGCATGGATGTGACTTTAAACTTATGAAAGGAGTAAGAATAGAACATAGTTAAGCAGTTTGATGCGAACCGATGTATCTCTTTGAAATAACCTCCTACCTTTAGTGCCATGAATAAAGTTTCGTGGGAAGAGTTAGCGTTTTGGAAATGAAACACACAAATTAGAAGTCCGTGTTGAGACTCACTCCGGTCTTGTGGACCGCGCAAAAGGGGTGAGTCAAATAAAGTTGTAGGGTGGCCTGGAGAGACGTATTGGCGGATTTCGATTATTGGGTCTGAAGAGATGAGGTAGTAAAGGTATAATACAAACAATTAGACGGTTGACTGAAAAATATAACAAAAAGTGAATGCTAAATAGGTGTCCCTTTTTGTCCGGTTTATAGATGTAGCATTAAACGAATAGAAAATAAATGGGCGTAGAAATTGAGTGTGGAAATGATGCGGACGTGAAAACTATGTTCATAGAATATATTTTTAAAAAAAATGGAAGTAATGTGTGTTAGATAAAGAAGTAGTGTTAATGGAAAAATTAGAGGTCGAGCAGAGCCATCGTACTTTTCCTCTTTTCTTTCATCCCTCTTAGTCAGAGAGACTTTAACGGGAGAAGACGTGTTTACACGCTGTCTCCAACAAAAGAGGACGGACGGCAAAAAACGACTGATGTAGTGACAACTATTTAGCCCATTTATTCTTCTCTCTCTACCCGCTCCTCTCCCTCCCCTCTCTCTCCCTCCCCTCTCTCTCTATTTCTCTCTCTCTCTATTTCTCTCTCTCTCTCTCACGCATGCAGTGGAATTTAAAAAGTTTGAAATCGGGACAACTGTAACTTGCACGCGGCACTTTAGTAACTGAGCCACGAAACTCCTACTGGAAATGGAAAAATTATATAGTATTAAAATAAGACCATTCGTTTATTCATATTTTTACGATAGTGAAATCGAAAATACTCAATTATTTTTGCGGAAGGGTATTGCCTTAAGGCTAAATAGAAAACCGTATTTCGCCCATCAGAGTGTCAACTTACATATATATATATATATATATATATATATATATAGGTTGACATATATATATATATATAATATTATGATATATATTTTTTAATTATTAACCAAATGCATATATTTTCCGGGGAATCGTCAGGGTAACTGGTCTGCTGGTTGCACGGCTCGAACCCAGACACGAGTCGCCGTTTAACTAAAAGTCTGAACCGTTTATCCATGTGGCCAACCTAACAGCTATGCGAAAAGAGTAGACTTAAACAAGACGTCACCGATGGAGGGAAGTCGCATTTACGTATTAATTTGGCAGCTTATTTTACTTCTCTTAAAAGGCGAACCTTAAGGGGACTATTAAACAATATTATAATAAATATGTTTTTATTTATTATCCACATACATAGACAAATCTCTCAAAATCAGGAAAGAACCGAACTGAGATAGCAGATCTTTGACAAATAAAGGTCTAGTAAATGTTTTTTTATATTACTGGTGGTATTTTTCATATCATACACGGGCAATGTCAGGAAGTTAAGCTAGTATAGAATAGATATTTTTCCGATACATTTTCTAATGAAATTTCGGAAAATAAATACATTGTATTTCACAGGAAGACTATTTTATGTAGTTTTTGGATACATTAACCGTGAATATGGGCCGTGACCTGAAAAGCAAAGACGGAATAAATATCAGAGGAAAATGTATAGCTTATTTCTGAATATTAACATATACTTAGAGGGAACAGCCTAATTGTTGGAGGTTCTGGAGTTGTCTGAAATGTTTAAATTCTGTTTGGTTCTCAGGCCGCTGTTTGGAAACACGGTTTATATCAATGTATATAGATCAACATAAAACTGGTCTTCTTCTTATATACCATGAATACTAGAACTATATAGTATGACAGTATACGATGGTGAACTACAGAGAAAATCATCAGACTTAACTGCGATGATAACCATTCTTATCTCTTTTATCAACAAATAATGTTTACACAGATTACATCCCCATCTCTATTCACGTCCATCGACCAATCAATTACTTTTGGGTTTCACTAAGAGTTTAGAAACACTTTATTTCTAAATGGATTAAACAAATAATGTCTACTCTAAGTACTAACCGTATCAATTAATGCTTTTAGTTTTATTGCATTTTATAGACTGACCACATACACCCATACACCCCCTATTCACTTTCATCAGCAAATCAACATTTTCATGTTTTAGATTATTTAAGACGACCACTCAAGGAGAATTTGTTAACATTGGACTTAAAAACGACCACGCTATATTGAGCTAGGAAACAGCCTTGTTGTGTTGTGTTTCACGGACCGATCGTTCTTGGAAAGTAACTTTGTTCATAGAAATTTCAGTTTAGTATTAGATACGCAGATGGATAAAGAAAAATTATTGACAATGGTTGTAGCTAGAGACGTTTTTGTTGTAAATGTTTTACAGGGGGAACATTAGATTTCAGCTGAGTTGAGCACCTACCATTAAAATAAAGATAGAGTTGCGAAAAGCTAGCAAAATCTCTTCTGTAAGAAAGAGGCTGTAGGGAAGAGAAAAGTCTCCACTAGACTTCGAAGTCAGTTTCGCACTTGGTTAAGGCAGGAAGGGATACTCTGGGCAGCACTTACCATGATGTGGAAACAGTCCCCCATCTTAGGACGTATTTGTCTCTTACACAGGTAAAGAATTACATCAGTAGTGAGATACTTTCTAGAGTGGTAGAAAGATTCAACCATTTTTCCAGCGACCTTAGCAAAAGATTTGATGTAAGTCTTCCATCTAAAGTTTTGAGTTAAGAAGCTTATCAAAGCAAGCGGCTTTCTCAATGAGAGAGTCATTCATTTTAATTGGAGCAAAGTGAGGATTGGAGCGTTGGTGGTGAAAGGAAAGAAGCTGAGTTTTAAATTTATTAAGAGTAACCAGCCACATTTTCCCCATAGTACTACGTGCTCCAGGTCGGAAAAAACAGAAACCGAGATAGCTTCATCATTACTGCTCCTTGAGGAGTTTCCATAGATGGTTATGTCGTCTACATAAATGTACACCGAATGACCTTGGAGCGTGATTTGGGAGATTATTGATGAAGATTAGGAAGTGGGTTGGTCCCAGAGGATATATGAGGCACGTCAGCGTTGAAACTATGTGTTTCAGACTTCTGCCCATCTACGTCTACTTTTATAAACGTAGGTTGTCTAAAATTTAGATACCATTTGAATACTGCAGAACAACTTCTATCTTTAAGTTCTCCAAAAGTGTATCTAAAACGAATTCAAACGAATAAAGCGTTCATTGACTGATGATATTGTTTAAATAAGAAGTAAAGTTTCTATTCCTCACTTGTGCCGATGGCATCTTGTGTAAAAGTTTGGACTGTTGAAAAAACGACCAGGTTCAACCTCAACCTGAAACACTTGCATGTCTAGCAACACTGAAGAGCTGTAGTTCAGCAAAAGAGTCTCTCTTTGGATGACTATATATGTTTCACTCCAACGTGGGGTGAGCACTAAAGTAAATTAAATCCCAAGTTGTCATAAGAGATAATGAAAAACACTACGTAAAAACGAAAAGAGCACAATAAGAGTATACTACAAATCACTTAAGACTTCTACCTGGTCATGGCTGACGGAACGAGAACAATCTACCCCTGTGGATTAAATAAAGCGTCCTGTTCCAAATTCCGTACAGATTCCCGAGTTCAATATAAAGATTCCCGAGTACAACAACACGCACATGAAGAAGGTTGGAGGTTACATTGGCCGAAACGTTGTGAGAATAACACCCAAGATAACAAAAAAAAGTCTCAATAGTCAAAATAATACAAGCACGCTTTGGCTGCTTGTATTGTTTGTATAAACAGTAAAATATTCATTTCCTGCTTGCGCCAATGGCACAGTGGATAAAAACTCGGTCTTTAGAAAAAACGACCGGATTTCAATCTCAAACTGAAACCTAGTCACACTGAAAAACTGTAATACAACGAAACAGCTTGTCTGCGGGTGAGTATATACTGTGTGAGCACACGCGCGCGCGTGTATGTGTGGCGTTGCATGCGTTCACTTTGTTTTCTCCCTTTCCCCCTTTCATTCTAATTATGTCAGTCTCGCCTCACGTTCGTGAAAAATTGTCCTTAGTCGAGAGGTAAGAGTGCGGCCGGTACTTGTGACGAACGGTGCTCGCAAACCTCGTAAATATACTTCGTGCGAGGAGCCGCGCCCGTCGACTGACAGCGACACATACGGACAGAAATCAATTTGTAACAGTCTTCCACACGGTGTCGTCTAATAGACTTGTCAGGGATGATGGCGAACGATTTCGTATCAGGCAGACAAGATCTGTCAACGGGACCGTAATCATATATTGGCTGTTCGAAGCGTGCCTCACAGAATGATATGACAGGAGCGTTTTAATGGATTTATACCTCAATGGCCGAAGGGCGGGGAGGCAAACAAGCGCTTCGACATTTATCATAACCGTCGCCATATTTGATGAGGCATTTGAAACTCGCAAATAGAAGAGACGCCCTCTCTTTCTTCTCTCTATCTTTCCCCCTCTCCCCTCTCTCTTGGTATCGCATGAACAACGAGGGCTTATTTAAATGATTGATGCCTATTTAAAGTCGATAGATCTAAGGAAAGATATCGGTGCATTCTATTCATAAAATACATCAAAGAGATGCACGAGCCATCTCATCATTGGTTTCAAGTCTCTTAACATCAAACCCCTTCGACCAGGCAACCCAGCTGGTTCAGATCACATACGAGCTTTTGCTCTAGTACCTGCCTGGTGGTACCTTGTGTGGTATTTACTCTCGGCGGGTTGAGCGATCTTCATCAGAGAGAAGGTTTTAGGGAATATTGAATTTACAAGTTGTCTCCAGTCGGATGTATATCCCGATCAGTGGAGATGACGATGTTTGCTTTTGCTTTTTATTTTGACAAGGAAGTGTTGCCGCCCTTTCTACATACAGCATCTGGTATTCTCAAATAATCATTCATCTGGTACTGACCAGGCTCAATGTCGCTTAACTTTGGTGACCTAACGAGAACCTGTGCGACAAGGTTATCATTCCGTTGGCTTAGTAACCAGCTATATAGAAACTTACGTGATTACCGAGAGAAGTTAAAAGTGGTTAAATATATCGATATAAAGTCTGAGTTCCAACCAGTCAGATACAGTAATTGCATATACACGCCCGTATCGTCTCGATAGTTTTATTTACAGTCGGTGATATTAACCATTCGACCGTCAGACACGAGCTACGAATAAACGAAGTTTGAATACAAAAACACCGTCAGCAAGCGAAAAGTGCTCTATTCGTTTTCACGAAGAGCTTTGCATTATCTCTAACGGTTTTTGACAATTTTAACTTATCGCAAGAGGGGTATATATATAGTCATCAACAGCAGACTGCTCCACTTTATCATAGCTCTTCAGTGTGGCTAGAGATGCAAGCGCTTCTTGTCGGTATCAATGCGCGACTGTTTTGTTGACAGTCGACGATCTTAATAATTCGGCCGCCAGGCTTGAGCCACGCGTAAGCGAAACCTCAATGTTTATGTAAATATTGTCAATATATATAAATGTCACTGTGTTCACATCTATTCAATTATCTTTTTATGTTTTTTCATACTTATCTATATATCCGTCCATCTATCTCTATATATACACTTGGCTATGAAGAAAGGTACACGTTGAAAAGCTGGCATTTTCACTGTATGCCGAAAAATAGTTTTACTTACCTAATAACAATGTTTTGCTTTAAGTACTTCATATCTTATACATAACGATTTTTTTATGGAGTATCAGCTTTGAATTAATATACATTTCTATTAAAAAAGAGCCAGTCAAATTCTTATATATCGTCATCGAAAGATTGCGCCCTACAAACTCAATATTTCATTCTGAATAACCAGTAATTGTTTAACATTTAATTTTTTTTCAGAAAATAATTGTACTGGATCGGATTCATTCAAAATAGCAACCATTAAAAAAGGACTTAACTATGTATTAGTTAATACATAACTACTTTGCTAGGAATCAAAAGTACTATTTTATAGAGAAATTATCACATAGTTTAAATCAGAAACACACATAACAAATTAAATGTAAATACTACACTTTGGTCAGAGCTTGTAGGCCGGACATGCTGAGGTTACGCTTAACTTCATGCGAATTCATAAAACATGCCAATAATCATATGACCTTACGAAAATATAATAAAAAATCGCGTACTGTGAACACAACATTGAAGTTTTCTATTCGAACTTAAAAGCAAGCAAACAATATCTTAGTAAAATACTATTAATGCATTGTTTACTTAAAATATAAATAATATTTCCATTTATTTGTAAAGAACGCAGCTATTGTTATATTTTGTAATTAGTTAAAAATAAACCGAATTTATCTATTGACATTTTAAAACTCAAAGCAATATAGTTTTAAAACAATGTGATTAAATTAATATTGTAATGATAAGATTTAACTTTCAAATTTAATTTCAAAATATAAAAATAATATTTCGCAAAAATTATTTACTTTGAATAAAAACATCAAAACAATCTCTACTATGTTTTAATTGATTTACGCAGCGCAGTCTAACATATATTTAAAAAAAAATAAGCCTAATCCTTCAATAACTACTTTCCCAATTCTCAAGTCAGGCTTTACGACAATTGTTTTTATTCTTCTGTATAATAAACAAGAATTATTCTAATTTTTACATATGGTCATCGATATGTTGCGTTTTATAACCACAATATTTTATTCTGAATAGAAAGTGTTTTTTGAGGATCGTTCTACCATGTTCATTAGAATTATAAAATGTGATTCGAATTAATTCATTCAAGAAAATAATTGGATCGAGTCGGATTTAATTTTAAAGAGCAGTCATTTTAAAAATGATTGAACTATGTAGTTATTTACCTTTGTTTAGAACATAAATAATATTTGAGAAACAAATATTTGAGAAGTCAAAATTATACTTGTTTATGAGTTAAGAGCAGTTCTAAACATTTTTACACATGTTCTAGAGGATCTAGAAGGTAAACAAAAGTAATCCGGTAGGTTACTCCAAAAAGAAGTAACCCATCATCAGAAAACAATAAAATACACACCAGAAGGCAATCTAGAGAATAAATCCGAAATATGGAGTAAAATTGGTACATGAACAAATAGAAGTTAAAAACGTTGTACATAAAACGTTTATATCGAGAAATATGTCCATATTCACAACACGATAAAATGTTAAAAGTGTTAAATCTAAATCATTCTGAAGTTCGTTGTTGCGTGTGTTTGAAACATGTGGTCATATAACAGTTTCACACATTTTTACGCAGTCCTTTGCATATTTGTTGTACTCTACAAGATCTTTCAAACTGCACGGGTTGGCCAGTAGGCGGCAGACAAGGCAGCGTTTTCATCGTATGGTCCTCTCCACATTCTCAGATGGTTGGGTCAGTTTTGTTACCCCATCTACTCATAGCAACCTTTCTTGGCCTTTTGGCTAAGATCAAAGTGTAGTATCTGTTCCGATGGATACTGCACGCCATAGACTGGTATTGTCTTGGCCTTCGGGGCTTGATTTACGCCGGCCTATGGGTCTGTCCTGTGCAGTTCTAGGAGGTCCACCCTCCCAGGCTTCGCCTCCCCTCTTTGGGGAGGAGTAAGTTTATTGCTTACTGCCTGAGGCGCTCCTACCGGGGAATGCCGACGGGGCTGCCCAGGCAATTTTTAAACCCCACTTTCCCGACCCGACCTTGGGTCACATCTTACTTGTGGGAGTAAGATAAAAACTGGCTCTGTGCCTAACTCCTGGAGAGGAGTAAATCAATACTCATAGCAACCTTCGATCGCCATATTTCCGTTCTCAGTAGGTTGAGTATTTCCACTAGAGCCAGGGTGCTTCTGAACCAGGAGGAATGGCCCTAGAAGGAGGGATTCCCATGTCAGTAGGAGAGGAATATTCTCTAACCGTCTGGTCCACAACTGTAGTATTGTCTATTCCTGAGATGTTGTTAGGATATCAAGGTAGAAGCGTTCACGTCGCGATCCCTGTCAGGTAACACCTAGTATTACTTGCGAATTCGACTAAACATTCTGAAGCGAACCAAAAGACGAGCGGTGTCTATAAGCTCAACAAATGTCAGTAGATTTCGCAGTCCGGAAATAAAGGAAACACGATGGAAAACCGGCTTATGGTTTAATTTCCGGGCACAGAGATAAAGATATTGAAGTTTTATTATACACTATTTTATTGAAGTTTTATTATACACTGTTTGTATTGAAGTTTTATTATTCACTAGTGTTATTGAAGTTTTATTATACACTAGTTTTATTGAAGTGTTATTATACAATAGTTTTATTATACACTAGTTTATTGAAGTTTTATTATACACTGGTTGTATTGAAGTTTTATTATTCACTAGTGTTATTGAAGTTTTATTATACACTAGTTTTATTGAAGTGTTATTATACATTAGTTTATTGAAGTTTTATTATACACTAGTCTTATTGAAGTTTTATTATACACTGGTTTTATTGAAGTTTTATTATACACTGATTTTATTGAAGTGTTATCATACAATAGTTTTGTTATACACTATTTATTATTGCCCCAATCATAATTAAGTAAAATAACAGAGAGTTAAAGAATTTGAAAAAGTATCTCCATAATTACCTTTATACGTATATACTACTGTTTATATTTATCTTCTCGAATGTGTTAATATCTATCTATCTATCTATCTATCTATCTATCTATCTATCTATCTATCTATCTATCTATCTATCCGCCCACGCATCTACATGTTGCTCATAGAAATCGCTATAAATAAAAAGAGAAGTTAAGAAACATTTCCTTGGATATAAATAGATGTTTTATGTAAAACTAATTGAATGCGACGCTTTATGGTTATGAATAATGAACGAACTCTTCGTCGCAAAAACAATGGCCACCATGGACGCTCCCTCAACACAAAACACGAGTCCCGTCTGGGTCATACACCCAACTCCCTCATACCAAATCTTATGTCTCGTCGCTTTTCTCTTTTTCCCCCTTTCTATCCTCTATTTCTGGCCGAATCTCTTTTCCCATCCTCTTCTTCCGGTTTATTCGACCATCTACTTCTGCAACCAATTTTTGCATTAGTCGTTGTGTGTTAGAGATGGTGGCTTTTATTACAGGTGCGTGTTTCTACCCAGCTCGTTCGACCTGTGAGCAGAAAATGCGGATACAGATTCGTGGCAAATTTGACAAATAAAATACATTATGAATTAGCAGGTCTTAGCAACCAGCATTGCGTTTAATCGATACTTATACGATGGTTTGTTTCGTTTGTCGGTTTTGGGTTATTTAATGCTGAAACACAATACTAATTATAAACGATACATTGATTTTCTTTGTCTGTTTTACGCCACATCAACCCTTTTTTGGTTACTTAATGACTAAACAATACTTATTAAAATCTATTCATTGTATACGGCTAATTGAACACGTTGCCATTTTACCCATAACTGGTTGGAGGGAAAGACTGTGGGTTCATACCTTTGTCAACGATATTATTGAATAAACCAAATATGTATTGTTGTTCATACCAATCTAGGATACGTCCTCGACAATCAGTCTGACAGAGTCTGGGCTATTTTTGAATTGGGGAACTTGCTGATGTATGTTTTTGTGCAGTTCTAGGAGGTCCACCCTCCCATGCTTTACCTGCTCTCTTTAAGAAATACTTAATTTATAGCTAATTGCCCGAAGCGCCTCTACCGACGAATACCAATGGGGCTGCTCAGGAATATTTTTGGTCCAGAGTGCACACACTTCTTGGTTGTTTAATCACCACCCTTCGGCCTTGTCTCATATCTCTCCGCTTTGAGAGTGAGGTAAATATCACCCCTACTCTTGCCTTGGGCTAGGTTCAAATTGTAGTATTTGTTCTGTACTCAGTCAGAGTAGGAAGAGTCCTTCTTGAGTGGGGCACATTTTATTTTTGCCCCATCCAGAATATTCTTTTCGGAATAGCTGGATATCTCCTACATTAAACACCGATCTTGTGTCTAACATTGCTCTGGTGGGGAGATAATTAAATAGAGATAACACTAGACCACTAGAATCAGATGTTGGCATAACCTATTCTATACGATCAAATGTTATCCATTAGACCAATATAGAACCCCTATACAACCAGAGAGACGTCTCTTTCTATGTGTCTATTTCACTAATTTTAGACTATCATACCTAATGTGTAATTTAAAAGAACTGACCATGCACTGATACATATTGTTCTACGCAGGTTAACGAACCAAAGGCTACACCTCTTGGATACCTACCCTCTCTAACTCACCGAGTAAAAGGATATATGTAATATTTGAAAATACATATAATTAGACTCATTATGATTTAATTTGCAACGGACATTTTATTATCCAGGTGGCTACGATAACCTCTATAAAAGGTGGAATATACATATTAATCACATTTAGAATTGGAACTGTGCAGGCCGTAATATCATGGCATATTCTATTTAACCCATACAGGGGACCCTGGCAAGTACTACCACTCCGGGTCAGAGTAGACCTACGAATAATGACAACGCAGGGATGACCTATCCCCACCAAAATACCTAATGCCTTACCCAGGACGGATGTTGTTTAACTCATACATGGATCTTGACAAGTAGACCACACCGGGACAGTAGAGCAATCATAACTAAGGTATGACTCAACACTCCTTTGAGCCTCACTAGGTACTCAATACATATTCTATTAGGGTGTTGACAAGTACCACTTAGAGATCTCACTTTGAAGAAGTCTTTCAATTAATAAAAACGAAGTATTATTTATACACATGAATTTGCTTTGATTTGTTCGGTCACTTATTTTCTCTACTTGCTTTTTCAACATTTTGTCGTATTTAATTCAAATTGTTTTCGCCAAAAACACACACGTAGTCATCCACATAATACTTTTTCGCTGTATCACAGCTCTTCCGTTGGGCTAGACTAACACATCTACCTAGGTAGGGATAGAACCTTAAACTATTTAGTTGATAGTTGTCAGATCTATCAATTAGGCTAACGAGAGAAGTTCTCGTAAATTATGTCTACAATGTCTATTCATATAAACACTGACCGCCACTTCACCGTGCACAATTTTGATTTATTTACAAAGAGCTTTGCATTACGATAAGAAGCAGCAGGTGATACCACATAATGACAGTGCTCGACCCGAGTAGGGAAGCTTATATTATCATCCATAGAAAGACTTTTTCGCTGTATCACATCTCTCCAGTGACGCTAGAATAGCACCTCTCTTGTCAGGGATCGAGTCTTCAACTCTTTAGTATCCATTCGTCCAACGGGAGAAGCGCCTGTAAATGATATCTACAATGCCTATTTATATAAACCCTGCTCAATTTGTTTATTTACGAAGAGCTTTGCATTACACCAAAAAGCAGCAAGATACATGAAACAAGGACAGTGCTCAACCTGTTTGGCAGTATTTGTTCTTTTAAGCATGTTTAATTTGATAAAGATAAACATCCGTGTCTGTAACATAACTGATACAATTGTGAAAATTACAACTCACCACAGATCAACATTACACCGGGGTTAATGGCTACGCAAAGTAATTTTTAAGCGTTGAGTGAGTGAGGTGTGATTCAGGCACACTTGAATTGTTTGAAAGTAATCATTTTAGCACGATTAAGGACGTTTGTTTTTTCATAAAAGTCCACCATCTTTCCAAAACATTCTCTAAAATACCTTCGCTGTGATGGAGGAAAACTTGCATACTTCAAGCAAAATTGTTAAGTAATCGAACAGAGTCTTCTTTGGGGATCTCAACGATTCTTTTTGTGATTGCTTTCTTTAGTTCACCACTCGTTTGCTGGATGTTGTGTTCTACTTTATCCTTGCGATATTATGACATATACAACTTTGGGGAATTCAGGTCTGGTGAACACGGGGCTCACTCAACGTTAAACTCCCGGTAGACCAGTCTCTTGTCTCTCAGCCAGACTATATTGTTGGGCATCTTGCTAGAACCACTGTTTATTTCGATTAATCCATCTGTATCGTCTCAAACCAGATTGCTCTGGTCGATAGGATCAACAGAGGGGGTGATATTTATTGCGACGGATGGAATTTGAATACAATATAGATTGTCAAAAATAAACAAAAGTGATTTCTATGATAGTTATGTATGCAGAGAAGGAAACAATTTAATAGATACAAAAAGAACAATTGAATTGTAAGCACATAAAAAACGGAGAGCAGATTTTGTGATTTAACAGCGAATACGTGTCTACGGCGCTATACAAATTAAGGGTGCAGCTCCGAGCCTCCACTCCCACCCACTGTAGGTGGAGGAGTGTAAGAAGCAGTGTAACATCAAATAAAGTGAATTCCTTTTGTGTTTTTCGCGTCTTCATTTGTAAACTAGCCAGCGAGGGAAGGATGCTCCTAGAAATGCGAGGACAATCCTACAACCAGAGGACAAGTGTTTCTTATTTCGTCTTACGTAACTTGCCCCCCCCCTCCCAGTTATGAAATATGGGCTTACCATGTCACACGTATTCGCCGTTTGAGATCTCACATTTTCGGCTTCGAACCAATATAGGCTTATAGTGCCACTTTGTTGTCTGTAACGGCGGCTGGACCACATCCTCGGGTGTGGTAATACCCAAATAAATAATATTTCTGTTACGAAAATAATATCCGATTGCAGAAGCATACATTTATTCATGAAATTGTTTAACTTTCCAATACTCTGTAAATGACGTGAAACTGTTGCAGTGCTGACAGTAAGTATATGAGACATTTCTTTGACACTTTGACGTGGATTTTGCTAACAAGTGCTTACAGTTGTTCATTGTCAAGATTACACGGCTGTCCTCTACATTCTCAACTCAACTACGGAATTTCTGGAACCACCTTCGTAGTGTCAGGTCGTTTATGGATCCATCACTCTATGCTCTATTGATATTGGCAGAAGTTTCAAAGGCATTATGCCTAAGTTTGAACTCATGCAACATAAGAAGACGAAGGTCTTTTTGGGATTTAATCATGATTTAAAAATACTTTCTATCTGAAAAAAAAGTTACAAATTATCATTGAAAACAACTTTATTACATATGTTAAAATTTACCGGAAAAAACTACACATTCCGTGTTAAAATTAC
The DNA here is from genome assembly GCA_963556195.1 of Sepiola atlantica. Lineage (NCBI taxonomy): Eukaryota > Metazoa > Mollusca > Cephalopoda > Sepiida > Sepiolidae > Sepiola > Sepiola atlantica. Next base: position 91,654,204 of record OY744522.1, on the reverse strand, counting down.
TTTATGAAACACAGCGCTTCAGGCGACCATTATTTTTGTAAAGACAATATATCATGAGAACAACAAGTGAAATTCGCTCGAAAACTAAAAAATGAGCCAATACATTCGGACTGTCTTCAATTGTGTCAAAATACCAATAAAAAATAGTCACTAGGGCAGGACAATTTTGGAACTTCGGCAGAGCAATGACAATATTCATTCAGATTTTATATAATAAATAACCACAGAATATTTTTCTTAAATCGTTACTGTCAGATGAGAAACGATTTTTAATGTTAAACATTTACAGCATTTGAATGGTTTTTTTTCTGGTGATAAGTGTAAGATTTACAATCCGTAGCGTGGGAAGGAGGATATGTAAATGGTATTTAATAGTATTTTTTCTAATTTAAATATTTTCCTTATTCTCAATAAATCAAATAAAACTGAATACAGATAACCTATATACTATACATACCATATATAGTTATGGGGTTGTTTGACTTTGTCTTTTAGTACAAATAAACATATGTGATTGATTGACAAAAAAGGAATAGGCAGAGAACACATTATTAAGGCGATAGTTTTTACGATGTCAATACTCGAGTTTGAATCTAACATAGATCTAAAATATTTTTAACTGTATACGTATTTTATAAATTTGAATAAATTAGCATTAGATAATAGCACATACACATTACGTGAATATTTTAAAAAACTTGTGTGGCCTTTTTATTTTTATAATGTACAAAAATAGATATAAACGTTACTCAGCATTAGTTCGAAGTGACTTATTTTTACTTAAAAAACATAATTTCTAATAAGGAAATTGACAACATCTTTGAGGTACGCATAAAAAGGTATTTAAGTGAAATATTTTTGAAAATCAACACAACGTGCAATTTAAATGAAAAAAATATTTATTTAATTTATTTTGCAAGCTTTCGTTGTAGAACAACTTTGTCAGGCAAGACTGTCTTATAGTTTTTTTCTTCTTCTCCTTTCACATTTTGATTCTATTTGTCAATTTCCAATCTGGGCATAACATCGACCAGACAATACTTATCCTACCGTTTTCTAGAACTTGATGTGCTCTTCTGCCTTTACCGTGATTCGATACATCGGGGTTAATACCATCAAAATGAGAAAGAACAAGAAGAAGAAAACAACTATAAGACAGTCTCGCCTGACAAAGTTGTTCTTGCAAAAAAATTAAATAAATGATTTTTTCATTTAAATTGCACGATGTGTTGATTTTCAAAAATATTTCACTTAAATATAATTTCTAATGTTTTTGGCCAATAAATACAATACGTAAATACAATCGTCGTAGTTACTCTATCATGCTACTCTCTTGGCTTATTGGCTAAGATCAAAGTGTAGTATCTGTTCCGATGGATACTACACCCCATAAACTGGTATTGTCTTGGCCTTCGGGGCTTGATTTACGCCGGTCTATGGGTCGGTCCTGTGCAGTTCTAGGAGGTTCATCCTCCCAGGCTTTGCCTTCCCTCTTTGGGGAAGAATTAAGTTTATTGCTTACTGTCTGAGGCGCCCCTATCGGGGAATGCCGACGGGGCTGCCCAGGAAATGTTTAATGGCCAGAGTGCTCACTTTCTCAGGCGCTGGCTTTTCAAACCCCACTTTCCCGACCCGACCTTGGGTCACATCTTACTTGTGGGAGTAAAATAAAACTGGCCTTGTGCTTAACCTCCTGGAGAGGAGGTAAATAAATACTCTATTATGCAAATACTAAGTAGCATATTTTTCCACGAAATTTCACAAAAATATCTCATGAGATCTGATCAACTGAGACCCGTACAACATCAATATTCCTTTCTATTCTATCACTCACTCTCTGACTAGAATTAAGAGTTTTCACAATGCTCTAAACTGTTGAATCCAGTCAACATCTGCTTTTTGATAGAGTATGACGACACCGAAACTTTTGATCGCACTACAGTGTATGATTTGTTTTCGAAAAATAACTCCGCGCAACTATATTTTTATAGTTTTTCCGTCACTAAATCTTACATGACTTGTCTGGGTTGCTCTCGTTTCGACAGGTTGAGGGTACAGGTTAGACAGCTTGTCTGTCTGCTGTTTCCGACTGTCAGTACAGGAGTTCTAACTCTTAGGTAGCGATAAGAACGACTGCTCAATCAACAGTTGTATAAAATCGTGGGGAACTGTACGTGCCATGTCGCGCATGGGAAGGCACCCTACAGTTATCCCCCGTGGAGTTTCCCAATGCCACAACCCCCATGGACCAAGTCACGACTAATGGGCCGGTTGTGTGAACTTATTGCACCAAACAAGCACCCACTTTGTCCACCCACTCTATCTCAAAACAAAAATTAAACCCAAACCAGATATCCAACAAAAAAAATCTTCGCCTCCTCCCTTGAGTCTGGTATTCACAAATATCCGAAGATTTAGAACCAATATCAACGACGTAGAAACCTTTCGCCTGACAAACTCCCCGGATATCTTAACACTAAGTGAAACAAACCTTCAATCCTCAATCTCCTCTCACCACTTTGACATGACTAACTACTCCCCACTCTACCGTAAGGACTCTGACAAACATATGCACGGGCTAGGAATGTATGTTCGGAACCCCCTCCCATTGACTAGAGAACATAGGTTAGAATCAGATGACCAAGACTACATGTGTTTTAGATTGACTTACATGACAGCGTTAGTTACTTATATTTCTTATACCGTTCGCCTTCGACCCAGGACTTACCCCTGTTTAACACTGTCTATGAAAGCATAGATAGAGAAATCTCCCTCGACTCGAATGCCCAAATACATGTATTCGGGGATTTTAATGCACACCATGGTGATTGGTGGGAATTCTCCAACTTTACTGACGCAGCTGGTAACTCTACATATGATTTCTCCTTAGCCCCCTCCCTCTCACAGCCTGTCACTTTCTCTACCCACCTCCCTGATTGTGTAGACCAGCAAACCTCACTCTCTGACCCGTTCTTGACCTCATTGCCCGAGGCTTGTGTGACGAATGCCCATAGCCAACTCGGGAATGCTTATCACGTTGTGGTAATGATTGATACCTAAAAATTCGTTCAAAAGCTGATGAGCCGTTGCTAAAAAAAGACCAGACACTACGAGCAGGCTGATTTTGAGTCCATCAGAGATCACATAAGCGACGCCCCATGGAGTGAAACCTTCTCACTCCCTGCTGATCAGTGTGCACATGAGTTAACCGAATAGGTCAATACTGGCATTGAAGCATATGACCCCATGCGAAAATTCTTCAGCAAACTCTGCTCTCCTTAATGGTTCACTTCGGAATGTGCAGCTTCTATTGCTAAGAAGCAACAAACATTCCGTCAATTCAGCCGGCATGAGTCAACTGCGAATAGACATACATTTATAGAGTCAAGAAATAATTGTAAAGTAGTGATAGGTGAAGCAAAGAGAAGGTATACAAAGTTAACCAAAAACGCATTCAGTCACAGAAACTATGTACTTGCGATTTCTAGAAAATCTACCATAGTGTGGTGAACAATGGACAATCAACAATTTCCCCGCTATCAAACTACAATGCTGTCGTTTTCACGGCAACTGATGAAGATGAACTACTTGCCCAGTGTTTGGCCTTAAACTCGACTTTGGGATCTGCAAACCACCTACTCCCTAAATTCCCATTGCGGACTGACGCCACACTTAAACACCTGGTCATCACCCATCTCAGGTCAGAGACATCATAAAAAACCATGACACCTCCAAGGCTTGTGGGTCTGATCTTATACCACTAATAGTAATAAATGAATGCTCTGCTGAACTGTCCCCTGTCCTCTTCAAACTCTACAACAAATGCATCGCTGAATCTTGCTTCTCTGATAGTTGGAAAATTGCCTCTGTGGTACGAGTCTTTAAGAATTCTGTTGATAGAACTGATCACCAGAACTACCACCCAATCAGTCTACTCCCGATCTCTGATAAGATCTTTGAATCTTTAATCAATCTAGCAATAGTCCGGCACCTAGTTAATGCTACAGTTCTTTCTGACCATCAGTATGAATTTAGACAAGCACGATCTACTGCAGATATCATAACGGTCATCTCTGAACGCATATATCATACACTGGACACGGCAGGTGAAGCTAGGGTGGTAGTGTTTGATATATCCAAAGACTTTGACAAGGTTTGCCACAAAGGGATTCTCTTAAAAATTCACTCATATGGTATTACTGAGCAAATATTTAATATAATTAGATCCTTCCTAACCAAAACAAAGATTCAGGTTGTCCTCGATGGTCGTTCATCTAAACAACTTGTCATGAATGCTAGTGTACCCCAGTGATCCATCCTTGGACCTTTACTGTTCCTGATTTTTATAAACGACCTCCGTGATTACATTGAGACTGAGATAGGTATATTTGCTGACGACACCACGCTCTTCTTTAGCCATGTGGTAAAAACGGACGTGCACATATCCGAGGCAATGGCTCAATCTTTAGAAAGTGACCTCCAGACTGTAGTGGAATGAGATTATAAATGGATGGTTAATTTTGATGCTGTAAAAAAAGCTTCTTCCTTTAATTACTACAAGAAACGTCTTTAACGACCGATTACCATGGCAAATAACACCCTACGTGAGAGTTCAACATTCAAACTCCCCGGTCTAAAATTCACAGGTAACATGAATTGAAACAAATACATTGAATACATTGCCAAGGCTGCGTGATTGTAAACTTCTCACACCTGTCATTATCCTATATCTCTACAAAGTCACCATCTGCCCATGCATGGAGTATTGTTGCCACATCTTGACTGGTGCATCACCCACTAATCTCTCCCTCTTAGACAAGGTCCCCAAAAAGAGTCGCCAACTTAATAGGTCCATCATTATAAACTAAGCTCCAGCCCTGTCCCATCGATACAATGTTGCATCCTTGTGCCTGTTTTACAAGTACTTCAATGGGGTGTACTCCGATGAACATTCTACTCTAGTGCCCCTTCGACGTATATACACTAGACCCACCCGACAATCAGCTAAATCACATATATTCACTGAACCCCCTGGAACCCCCTCCCTGCTCCCTGTTTCCCCGACTGTACCGATATGCAGAAATTTAAAACTAATGTAAACAGATATCTCGCTGCAGAATTTAAAATGACCCCCAAACTTACACCCTAATTCCCAGTAGTCCCTTACGTCTACAGTGGCGACCTGCCTTGTTTGGGTTAAATTATGTTAAAAAAGTCTCTACTGGGCATGAGGAAAACACTGTCAATGATAAGTATTAAAAATGAGAACGGTTACCGTTAACAAAAAACACTCTCTCTCTCACACACACACCCACACACGCACACACACACACACACACACACACACACATATATATATATATATATATATATATATATATATATATATATATATATATATTTTTGGGGGGTACAGAAAAATTAGTACAACATTACTACTGTCGGTTTTAAGCTCAAAAGAACTTAATAATCCGGCTATCTTCAGCTTATGTTGTCATGTTGTCACCTGTTATAGAAATGTTAATTCACGTATCATTCTCGTCTGGATACGTTATTAGCTTTAGAGTGTTATGTATATTTGTTTAAAATTTGTGTTAGTGAGGTGTGAGATTATAAAGTTTAATAAAGTTCGATAAAAGGAGGTGGTGAAATGTAACAGTTGAGATTTAAAATTGAAAAACTTTTTTAAAAATATAAAGAATTTATAAATGTCTCCATCCAAGTCCCGTGATTCAATGTTTATTACGTCTATTTGGCCGTTAATGTTTTGAGTGTTAAATTTGCGTCGTCTAGAAAATGCGAAATGGGGAAATATGGGTTTAATGATTAAACTTCCGAAATAATAACAAAGTTAAAAAACGCATCAAATTTAAATTTAAGGCCTCGATAAAAGTAATAGAGAGAAGACCATCTTTCTCTCCAGCCATATATAGATGTATTCTGTGTGATGCAGACAAATACTATATATTAAGGGTCATTATTGACCTAAATACGATCTGCTTGAACGTTAGAGACAAAATCTATAAAAGTAGCACCACTAGGAGACAAGTACTACTTATAAACTGGACTTACCAATACACATAATAGGCCTACCAATAACACCCCTACCTATACATAACCCTATAATTGCCCCACAAAATACCGACTTCCACCCCGGAAAATCGGCCCAACTATCACCCATCATAAATATATAGAAAAATAGGAATACATATCTGAATATTTTAATTGGCCCATCTCTATACCATAACTTAAAACCAGTAATTTACACCACGTAAATATGTAATAATAATTTTTCCAATAATAATTTTTCCAGTTATTAAGAGAGTAACACCCCCATTTCACGAATATAATTCAGCAGGCTTTACAAATCTCCTAAACAGGTTTAATCTTGTTCTCATCTCTAGATCAGACTTAATCAGTATATCAATATTATTACTCACATAAGTCTTCACTATACCTTAGTTAATAATGTTAAATTCCGAATACAGAATTATTGAGAACCTTGTAGAGTTACCCCCTTAGACCAGCTGCAAAAGCCCAACTCGGGTTAAATCTTAATTTGAATTCCTTTTGGATTGATTTAAAGTCTTTTAATTTAGGCCTGGAATTTTAATTTGAGCGTTTGTTTCGAAAGCTTAATTCTTAAATCCATATTCTCCCCATAGCATTTTCTAGACGACGCAAAGTTAACACTCAAATATTAGCGGCCTAATAAACATTGAATCACGTGACTTTGATGGAGACATTTTTGAATTCTTTATATTTTAATTTTGTTTCCAATTTTACATCTCAACTGATACATTTCATCATCCCATATTTTTCGAACTTTATTAAAGTTTATCGTCTTACACCTGCCTAACACTAATTTTAAACAAATAAACATAACACTCTAAAGCAAATAACGTATTTAAACGAGAGTGATACGTGAATTCACATTTCTGTAACAGGTGACAACATAAGCTGAAGAGGGCCGGATGGTTAAGTCCTTCTGATCTTGAAACTGACGGTACTAATGTTGTACTAATTTGTCTATACCAATAAATAAATAAATATTACGCTCTTAATTTTGATTCTCCATTAATCGAGCACTCTGCAGGGATTTTTCCCACATATTACAACAGAAATCATATCTCTCTCTCTTTCTCTCTCTCTCTCTCCCTCTCTCTCTCTCTCTCTCTCTCTATATATATATATATAATCAATGTTTCTTATCGTTTATATATATATATATATATATATATATATATATATATATATATATATATATATATATATATGTTTTATCGAGGCAGCATTTTTTCTCTAAGCCACATATTATTAAAAATAACCGACAACTCATGTCTGGATATTTTTGTATGAATCCCTTCAATTTTCCGGATTAAAGTCCTAATCTCGGATGAGAATTGGTTGATGAAACTGCCGTAAATTTTTTTAGGTCCAAAGTACTTTCTGACCCATCTGGGTCCATCTTCAGTGGAATAATGTCAATCAGGTAAAGACTTGGAGTGAGTTTATAGTTAATTTTGGCGGGAAAATTTAAATACGAAACTATATTTATTCAGTATTATAAACATTTAAGTATATTAGTACTAGTGTTGAAATCAATCCTGTTAATAACCGATTTTTTTGTTTTAATGTGTAAAGCTTCTAGTATATGCAGTTTTTGTATATTAGTATTGTGTTCGGTAGAAATGTTAGATTAGGACTTTATTCCGGAAAATGGAAGGGATTCATACAAAAATATCAAGACATGAGTTGTCGGTTATTTTTAATAATATATATATATATATATATATATATATATATATATATATATATATATATATATATATATATAATAAATGTTTTAATCATATATATGATTGAATCCAAAATTATAAATCCATTAACAGTAGAGAAGTCGTAAATGTATTTTGGATTCAAAACATTATTTACCAAATTTACCAGAAATATGTAAGCCACATGTTTTAGAATAATAATAGAACAATAATGTCTATCATATCCATTGAAATATGGTTGATAGAATTAATTATAATGGCTCCATGTTTTATAGTATTATACACTTTTGGATTCAATATTACTCGTTACAAGATTTACCACAAACAGTTTAATAAGAATTTAATATTTTAAATAAATAGGCTTGTTCTTTAACTGTCTCTGTAGAGTCCATTTTGTTGAAACATTGGCAGTTTTGATGAAAAAAATGGTTAGTCTCTCAATCACGATAATTGCTGAATTATAAGCCGATATATGAATGTGTTTTAAGTGGATGTAGAATTGTCAGAAAAATAACCCACTCTCTCTACTAGAAAGAATTGATGAGTATTCAAGGACACAATATGTGCCACCTGACAGGGACTTTGCTGATTGCAAGTTTTTTTGCGGTACCGAAACATTGGTAGTAAACCGTACTATTTCGTACATAGTTTATTAGTAAAACGCATTTTATAGCCCCCAACAGAAATCGAAAATAGCACATTCAACATAAGCCAGTAAACGATGTACACTCGCCACAGACTTCCTGTCGATGTAAGCTATATATACTTATATTCATATGAAAGTGTGGAGATATAGAAGCAATGGTGCATGTTGATTGTACAGAAAAACAAACAAAAATACGAGCATACGACAACATTTTCTGGAACTTTACAAACACTAAAATAACGTGGAAAATTAGTGTCTAACCAGCTTATAACAATAATTAAACACACTATACACTCTTCCTAACGATCATCACTTGCTCAAAATAAAAAATTATAAACAAACGATCAAAACGCATTGTTACATAACTTGGATAATTAAGTGCGTTGATACAATGCTGTCTTGTAGTCTTGTTTCTTAAACATGTAAATAGCTCTCTTTTACGTAGCGAAAAATAGGTCGTCGAATGTTGTCCGTGGCCACGGTCGTTTTAGTCCATCGATGCGAGGTCGTAAACACGAGGCGCCCTCGTCTAGCAATCCTAGTATTACATCCGAACGCACGTGTGTGGATCTGAACATGAATTTTATTAAAGAAAAATACAACTACACCTTTTTACGGTTCACTTATTTATAGATGTTATATCAACCGAGGACGGATATCAAAAACCTTACTTTAAAATCAGCCGACATTAAAGGACTCTCACTCCTTTCCAAAGCTCGTTTTTAGGAGAGAGGAAAAAATCGTCAGGGGCCCCAAATTACACGTCGCCAGGATGTCACTCACCATATTTCGCATCTCTAATTATACACCAGTATAACTAATTATAGTTATGGAACCGAATTCCTTCGAAGCCACATTATATACAATGATTTAAAATACTAAAATAAAACAAATAAACACATAATTAAAAACTAAAAATATTAATAAAATAAAACAAAAATAAAAAGTAAATACATTAAAATAAATCAAAGAGATAAACGAGTACATAAACGTTAATTAAGAAAAACAAACAGATAGAAAATGAATAATTAAATTCCCATAATGCACCAGCAAAAAATATATAAAGGGATAGATATAACGCTGGAATATATGCTTTGAAAATGGCTAGGCGTGAAACTACAAGTCACCGTTGTTGAGTCTGTTTCTGAATTCACATCTACATACAATCAATTATTAATATTAAGCACTTTGCCCTTATAAATATTATAATATATTAATACAAATTATGATAACTAATACAAGTATATATATTAATAAATAAGTATATGTCCAAAACTAAAGAGAGACTAAAACTAACTAATCGCTTTGGAAATGACCAAACAAAACGAGCACGCAAACAATAAATAAAAATAATCCCATTTGTCGGCTGCCTAATGACTTTGTAAAGATTTTAGTCGGAGGTTGACTGAAAAATCCGAATCGTGAAACGAAACGACACGAGACATCACAAAACTAAAAGAAAACGGAACGAGCCAGTTTTATGTTCTGTTTGTTTTGGTGTGTGTGTTTTTTTCAACATTTTTCTGCTGAGAGTTCTTTCTTGTTTCGATTTCAGAGCTACATTAATGCAATCGTTTACAAAGCGCCACCTACTGGCAAAATGAATTCCATTAGTCTGGCGCGAAATTACAAAAGAAATAAATAAACAGAAAATAAACGAACAATGATAAGTAAGAGAGATTTTTTAAATGACGAGAAGAAAGTAAATAAAATACTGTACATTTTCGAAGAGATGCCACTTCTAGTTGTAAAAAAAATGATCCATCGATCATGTCGGAAAATATTGACAATAGTTTTATTGAAAGCATGAATTGCATAAAGAAGTTATAAAAGCAAAAGTAAGTATACTATTGCATACTAGTGTTGAGCATTACTTGCGTACATGTGATTTGACAGGAACAGTGGTGTGTTAAGCCTAATTGGCAAAGTATGACCTTTGCGTTCAGCTATAGATAAATATAAGGGTAGACATCTAATTGTTTAGGTTGACTATGTGGCATAAGGAACGTTTTAATATTGGATTTCAGTTTCGGTAGATATCTTAATGAAAAACACGCCATTTATTGTCCTGCTAGAGAGGGGCACAGACTCGTATGTTAGGAAATAGCTATTCATGTACCAGTCGTGGATACGTCATCGACAATCAGTCCGATAGTGACTTTGTTGCTGTAGGGCTGATGTCTCAAGAGGTCCACCCTCCCAGGTGTTACCTTATCTTTATTTTTAAAACAAGGTTAGAGAATATACATAATATATAAAAGTGTATTCTTATGTAAAATCTACACAGTAAATGATGAGAGTATTCCCGAATCTATAAACCGACTTCTTAGGGGTCCATCGGGCAGATTTCATCAGGGGGGGGGGCTTTTAAGTTATTTTTCATTATATTTTATAGTAATTTGAAATTACTGAATCATATTGTAATTTAATTACGTAATACCTCAAGTTGATAAAACAATTCATGGTTTTTAAGGAAATTTATTTATTAGAGGATAGCTAAGGAAGAACGATAACTCACGTTTAAAAACACAATTTAGGTTTTTAAAACAAGGTTAGAGAATATACATAACATATAAAAGTGTATTCTTATGTAAAATTCAGAGTAAGATGATGAGAGTATTCCCGAATCTATAAACTCACCCCTTAGGGGTCAATGGGGTATATTTCATCAGGGGAGGGGGCCTGTCCTTTTCAGTTATTTTTCATTATATTTTATATTAATTTGAAATTACTGAGTCATATTGTAATTTAATTACGTAATATTTTGAAGTTAACTTTTATTTTATTTAACGTTTCTTAGCGTCAATTCTATTTACATGGAAGGGGTAAGAAACTATGACAATGTCCGCCACTAGTCGCCACTAACCCCCACTCTGTACGTACAAAAATACACGTACATTTTATATCTTATATAAGAAAAGTATTCAGTATTTTTCTTGCAAATACTACCTCAAGCTTATAAACAATTTATTGTTTTTAATGAAATTTATTTGTTAGAGGATAGCTAAGGAAGAGCGATAACTCACGTTTAAAAACACAATTTAGGTTTTTTAAAACAAGGGTAGAGAATATACATAACATATATAAGATTATTATTATGTAAAATTCACAGAGTAAAATGATGAGAGTATTCCCGAATCTATAAACCCAACCCTTAGGGGTCCATAGGGCAGATTTAATAAAGGGGGGGGAGGCTTTTAAGTTAGTTTTAATTATATTTTATAGTAATTTGTAATTGCTGAGTTATATTGTAATTTAATTACGTAATACCTGAAGTTCATAAAACAATTAATAGTTTTTAATGAAATTTATTAGTTAGAGGATAGCTAAGGAAGAACGATAACTCACGTTTAAAAACACAATTTAGGTTTGTAAGGTTAGAGAATATACATAACATATAAAAGTGAATTCCCATGTAAAATTCACAGAGTAAGATGATGGGAGTATTGCGGAATCCTTAAACTCACCCCTTAGGGGTCTATGGAGCAGATTTTATCAGGGGAGGGGGTCGTTTTCAGGTATTTTTCATTCTATTATATTCTAATTAGAAAAGGCTTAGTCATATTTTGCTTTAATTACGTAATAACCTTTAATTTTATTTAACGTATCTTAGCGTCAATTCTATTTACATAGAGGGGATTAAGAAACTATGCGAAGGTCCGCCACTAGCCGCCACTAGCCGCCACTCTGTACGTACACAAATACATGTACATGTACATTTTATAATATCTTATATAAGAACATTATATAATTTAACGTTTCTTAGCGCCAGGGACGCGCCTCTAAATTTTTAGTTTTTTGGTATTGTTTTTTTTAAATAAGCGACGAACGCTAATCAAATTATTGCTACTATTTTACGAAAGAAAATTATAGGAAATGACAACATGGCCGCCAGCTATTAAGTCATTGCATTCAAGTTCGATTTTAAAGTCTTTAAAAAATAAAATATAATTTTATGTCGGGATCAAAAATACAATGTAAGAATAATTAATAACTTTCATCCTAAATGTTTGTTTCTTTACATAACATATTTCTTTGAGAAAATCACCAGTTACATAAAATACATATTTAGTAAAGAGAATTTACGTGAATTACATTATTATTAGTTTTTAACACATTTAAAAAAGAGAAGAATCATATGGGAAAAAGGGAAATAGAGGGTTGAAGGAGGGAGGGAAATAATGAGGACCAGGGGAAGAGAGACGACTAGAGAAAGAAGAGAGATTGAAGTTTTTATATAAAGACACACACTCTTTAATTCCTACTACTTTGTTTTTCTTATCGCCCCGGGCAACGCCGGGTGTCCCTGCTAGTATATATATATATATATATATATATATATATATATATATATATATATATATAAATTAAACAAACATATTTTGGAATATATATACATACACACACCACAGACACATATATACATATATGTATATATAATATATATGTATACACACACATATGTGCGTGTGCGCATAGTGACGCTCTTTTACATTTGCAATGTTGAAAGACCCCTATTGCTTTAGCTTACTGTCACGTGAATTCTCTGCAAACTGCTTTCAATAAAAGTCGTAAGAAACACAACACTTATTCCCTCCTTCCGTTCGAAAATTATTCTTTTTGTTAAAAGCTCTTTCGCCACATTTTCGGCGATTCTCTAACACCTTCACACATATGTCCCCTCCCAACGGACAGTTAGCGTACAGCCAGTGGCCAGCGTCTGGGCCATGATAGCATTGTCCCCACGGGCGATGTTCTTTGCAGACTCCAGCGAGCAACGAAAATATGCCGTATGTTTCAGATGCATCTCTGTCCAGTTGGCCATCTATGAGACTTGCTATGCATTCCAATGAGTTCAGGGAATGGTCAGGAAATGCCAGTATGTCCAAAGCAGCGGTCAGCAGACGGCGGTACACATTGGACTGACCTCCTCTGCTACCTTCGAATGGCCTGCTGTTGACATATTTCATATTTAACAAACGTAAAAGTGTTCTGGCATGGGTGTGAATGGTAGACTGTTAATACCAACAATTATTTCAATGTTTGTTTCTCTGTAGCCATAACCGCCTTTTCTTTGTTCGATCAGACCATCCTTTTTTGTAGGACTTGCTACAGAATATCACACAAAAGATAAATGTGATCAGATTCAATCTGGACAAGAGTCCAGATTGAATCTACCGCAGGTTCGGAAAATAATCTGTAATTCCATTGGGAATTTTATTTGAATAGAATACATGCCTTAATTTACCTTAAAAAATAATATATACTTTAAAATGAAAAAAAGTTACTGTGGCTAAATGTGCTTTAATACAAAATAATATTAACGGACACCGAATTACAATAACGTACCTCTGCTTAATAGATAATAAATATTAATAAATTAAGAGAATTATGAAAACAAAACATCATAAATCTACCAAAGTGTTTTGTTTTCTCTCTCTTCCACTCTCTCTTCCTCTCTTTCTCCTCCCTCTCTCTCTCTTTTAACCGCTTCTTATAAGCAAAACTTGGTTATAAGAGATTGTTTGAAGAGCCGTTTCAAGTTTTGGGAATAAAATTTTCTTTGTGCGCGCGCGCGCGCGCGCGTGTGTGTGTGTGTGTGTGTGTGTGTGTGTGTGTGTAGGGGAGTCCTGGATTTTTTTCAACATTTTTAATGAGAGTTCTTTTCATGTATTTTGAAATGTCGTCACTTTTGGTGATAACTCTTTAAAAATCGTGCGACCGACTGTACAGTTATCTTCCACACTGATGATTTCATTATGATGAAACGTATACGTATGTGGATAATCATTAAAAAATTAAATAATAAAATATTTATTATTAAATAATTAGTGCTTTGTAACATTAGGACCCGAGCTAACTTTGAACTCATCGTTAGTGTTAGGGTCAGGGTCAAAGTCGGGGTTAAGCTTAGGGTTAGCGTTAATATTAGGGTTTAGGGTTAGGTCATGTTAGCGTGGGTCCTAATGTAAAAAAGCACTAAATACTTATATATATATATATATATATATATATATATATATATATATATATATATATATATATTAAAAAGGAAAATTAAAGTGGTTGAGCATAGTCGAAGGCGACCCGAAGGCTCCCTTTTCATTAACTACTACAGCGAGATCTAGAGGATGACGTAACTCCTTTACAATGATTTTTCCACTCACCCTTGATCCTTCAGCTTATTATGCTGAGTGTTTAGTAACGGGGCATGACGTACTATTTGTTGAGTCATTTGTATGACTCAAACGAGAATTGGACTCCAGTCGCTAGACCCATTAACGTACACTAACCATCATGCCGAATGGGCTGGTCAATATATATATATATATATATATATATATATATATACAGGGTGTTTCAAAAGTCTTGGGAACATTACAAATGCGTATATCTCATGAACTATTCCAGGTAGAAAAATGAAACTGGTGCCATTTTAAAGCTTGCTTAATCAAGTTTTTGGTCATACTAATGATTTTCGTGTTATCTTTCCAGGTGCAGTAATGGCGTTCTCTAAACAAGACAAGGCATTTTGCGTCCTCCAATTTGCAAAGACTGAATCGTGGACATGCAAGAGAAGTTGGAAGATAACGGCTTTGATGACCGGCTTGTTTTTAGCGATGAAGCGACCTTCCATCTGAATGGCAAAGTTAACAAGCATAACACTCGCATATGGGGTACTAAGAATCCTCATGAACTTCTTGAGCACGAGCGAGATTCACCAAAAGTGAACGTGTTTTGTGCAATTTCCAAGAAAGGTGTCTATGGACCGTTCTTCTTTGAAGAGGCAACTATCACTGGTGAATCCTATCTCAACATGCTGGAAGACTGGTTAATGGCTCAGTTGGAACAAGCAGAATCTGATGACTTCATTTTTCAACAAGATGGTGCACCACCACACTGGAGTCTTAGAGTAAGGCAGTTTCTTAACACAAGGCTGCCTGGTAGATGGATTGGGAGATCTGGGCGAGGTGATGACGTTCTCATGCCCTGGCCTCCTAGGTCTCCAGATCTTACCCCGTGTGACTTTTTCCTTTGGGGCTTTGTCAAGCAACAAGTCTATGTGCCGCCCCTTCCAAGAGATATTGACGAACTAAAGGCTCGAGTAACGGCAGTTGTGGGAACCATTGACGTCAAGATGCTGGAACGCGTTTGGCAGGAAATGGACTATCGACTAGATGTCTGCCGTGTGACGAATGGTGCTCATATTGAGCAACTTCTAAGATTCCCCACAAAACTTGAAACTTTAACCTTTCCAACGGTACCAATTTCATTTTTCAACTCCTAATAGTGTTTGAGTTATTAAAAATCGTTATGTTCCCAAGACTTTTGAAACACCCTATATATATATATATATATATATATATATATATATATATATATATATATATATATATATAGCATAATATAAAATAAAATAATTAAATAAGGTGCGAATCAAATTTTATTAGAATTCAATGTTCAGGCAAAGTACCTTACATTTTTGTTGGATTAAATTTATATATATATATATATATATATATATATATATATATATATATATATATATATAAATAAATGAATGTTCAACATAGTTGACACCCGAGCGAAACTGGATACGGTCACTAGTGTATACTACATTACTAAAAATATTAAATAGTTGTCTAAAGTAAGCACCAAGTTTTGTCGGTGTTCACCGGAAATAGACGAACGAAATTGCCGAAAATGTATGATGCTGACAGAAGTGGTTTGTCAGCTATGCTTTCTAATTAACACGAACGTCCGAAAAACGAGAATCGCTGTCGTAAAAAACCGAGGATAACTGACTATATTCGACAGTGGATCAATTACGACATACAGTAATCGATAACTGTTAAAAACGAGGTCTAGAGTTAAGAAATGATGGACATTGGCCAGTGTGAAGTGGACATAATCGATACTGAAATCTCTGAGGGGAAAGGCATACATACAGAAAGGAAATAAAAAAATGTGTTGTTGATGTAAGCATAGATATTGTGTCTGCATTTTCTACAACAATTCGTCTACAACGATTCGTTTACACAATTTCGTCTTCAATAAGTCGTTTACAAATGAAATTTCAACCACCACAGTTCATTTCCAGATGCAATTCATCTATAAGATTATATAAAGATAGAAGAATGAAAATTATATATCTTACGGAAAAGAATATACAGGTTTAAAATAATTTAAAATACCTTAAAAAAGAAAGGCACGAGCGTTGAATACAACTATAGTCTATTCAACCTTGCGTATTTCAGTTAATTTAATATAATAATTTTTTTTTTAATATTTTGAATGTACTTGGCCATGGGAGGTTGGATGTTATGAGAGGTCGATTCACGGGGTCATGTAGATAGTCGACGACGAATATACGTCTTCAGGTGTGAGAAAATAAAGTGCGTGAGAAGATTCAGATATGACTGAGATTCGCTGCTGAACAAACTGTAAGTCAACGAACACTGAATGATCTGTGTGATATTGGGCCGAGAGAATCCTTTCCAGCCAATTCTCTCTCCATTGTTTATATTTCGACAAGCATTACAAACAGAGAAATAACTCTTTATGTCGGCCCTTGTCTGATAAAGAATACACAAAATGTTATATCTAAGTAAATAAATACGAAATATTTTTCATTCATCACTCCTATATTACCATCAAAACAGGTTACTGTTATTTAAATCAATAATACATGCTATTTTGAAATTCTGTATATATAGTACATACGAACGGTTCAAGGAGAGGTCTTATAATACCTAATTTGAATAACTATATTTTAAACAGTTAATAAAAAATAATTGTTGGTGTTATTTATTGGTAATTTCAGTGTCCTATTATATATATATATATATATATATATATATATATATATATATATATATATATATATATATGCAATAGTTTCGTCGACATTAACAGTAATTAATTAAAATGGTCTAATACAAAAGATACATTATTAAACCTTTCTTAAAATATTTGAGAAGGAATGATATACGAAGTATAAGCAAGAGTTCAGAAAGGAGAAAACGGTACTGACTGACCCCCTCTCTCTCACACTTTCTCCCTTTAGCGACACCATATAGAAAGTGAAAAGGTGTCTGACTACTCCTCCCTGTTAGCGACCGACGCCATGCTTTTTTATTGTTTTCATTAGTAAAAAAATGAGCACAGACCATCGCACAGGCGAATTAATTTCCTCTCTCTGTTTATTTCTTGGCAGTGTTATTTAAAAGATCAAACTTACCAAAATGTTAATATCTATTTATATGAATAAATGCTAAGGTTTATTTATTTATATGAATAAATGCTAAGGTTTATTTATTTATATGAATAAATGCTAAGGTTTATTTATTTATATGAATAAATGCTAAGGTTTATTTATTTATATGAATAAATGCTAAGGTTTATTTATTTATATGAATAAATGCTAAGGTTTATTTATTTATATGAATAAATGCTAAGGTTTATTTATTTATATGAATAAATGCTAAGGTTTATTTATTTATATGAATAAATGCTAAGGTTTATTTATTTATATGAATAAATGCTAAGGTTTATTTATTTATATGAATAAATACGAAAGTTTTGTGAATAAAATGTATTTAACGTTTTGCTTTCATGTATTTCAAGTAGCGAACTTTCCGAAGCGATAGCGAGCTGGTAAAGCCAGCCAGTCTTTTATAAGCTGTGTTGAATGGGTTCCCTCTTGTCGACAACCTGACTACATCAACCAATGGCTATATAAACCAATTGGCCAAATTTATTAAGCAAGGTACTATTTTAAAAAGATTACGACATAGCGAAAATACCGTATATTCAAACACGTAATCAAACAATTAAAAGTCTATATTTTCTCTTCTGCCTTTCATACAATATAATTTCAAATCAGAATTTTTTATGAACGTAACACATTTTTAGAAAAGAACCCAAGTATAATTCAGCTTTCAGCATGTTTCTGTATATTCGGTACAAAATTCACTATCAAATTATGAAGAGTAAACACAACAAATAAATACGGATCAATTCAATAATCGATATACATTTGACACTTTAAAATAAAATAAATTTCGGGTTGTGACGAATGCAAAAAATCTGTACTTGCTATGAATCGTCTATTTTTCAAAAATACGATGTCTGTTCAAAAGTATTCGATTTAAACATTGTTTTTGTTGTGAGCAAGAAGAAATTATACTAACACAAAGTGATTAGCAAACATTTTATTAACGGAAAGTACAGAAGTAATAGGTTGGTAGAGGCTGCTTCTTCACTTCGCTTTTCTTCTCATTTCTGCTGATTTGTCATAACGACTCTATTTATAGAGTCAGGAAGAGTCCATACAGTGAGGGAATAGGGTAGATCACCATAACAAGTTTCTAAGACAAACACAAGCAACGAATGGAACGTTTATTTACTTTAAATTAAGGGGTTTGATCAAAGAGTATCCAGACTGAAGCCGTATTTACTAAGACAGGAATGACCAATGAAACTTTGTTTACCGAGAAAGAATGGGAGAAGCGTCTATTTTCGTTCAAGGTATGATATGCGATCAAACTAAAACTAACACGACTTAAGTCCTAAATACCGAGACAGAAATACAGAGTATAATACAAAAGCATCAATATTAAAGCTGGATTTACCGAGATAGAAATGAACAATGGCAAATAAAACTTCCCTTGCGCTAAAATATTTCCCTTGATATTAAACCCAATTCGTCTAGTGTGTTATCTGTGGGTCAAAGCACAAAATGAAAAGCCTTTTTTGTTATGAAGCTTTTGAGACCCATACGAGCGCAAACCTTCATTGCCCGGTGTTTATGACGGACAAGCTGGTTGGACATATTCCTGGAAGAGGCCCAGGTTTCGAGAAATGTGACGCTTTGTTATTCGTCTGGCCTGCCAATATCTTGTCATGGATCTTGTCAATGGTCAGTGACAGGTTCTTCTTGAAAGGAGGGGGTCATGTTTCACGCTTTCGTCGTCTCGTTTTAATTCAACCGCTTAATTATCAAGCAATCCGTTAGAAAGGTTACATCCTCGTTTGCGACTGAATATTCAAAGTGTTTGGTGTTCGAATAATTAAAGCAAAGAAATGTATAAGGACTACTTTCCTCTTCATGATAAATTTGATGGAATTATATCGAGTATTTTTGGAGCCTTTAAGCGATAAATAGACAGACAACCCCATATACACACTGACAGAAAATGCTCAATCATCATATATATAGGAAATACTTTATATTTCTATGTATGCGTAGAAAGTCGGAGGTTATATCTGCAGAAACGTTGTGAGAATAATATGCAAAATGTGAACAGTAGTCCGAATAATTAAAATAATGCTAACTTGTGCTTTTTTTCTTCCAAATTTTAATTTCTCTTTTCTTTCAATTCGTTTTTCTTCTTTATTTATTTCTATTCTCTCTCTTCCGTTTCGTAGATGTGATACATTAATGACGCGTTCTTCATTAAGATGATTTGTCACTTGAAGAAGTTACATCCATCTGTTGCTTCATTTTATTTCTGTATATATTTCGTTCTTTTTTCCTCCTCCGTTCTTTCTTTCTTTTTTCTTTCATTCTTTCTTCTCTTATATCTTTCGTTTATTATATTTAATCCTCCTTTGTATTCTTTAAAACTATTTCTGAAGTAATTATAAGTGTTACTTTCTGTTCTTTCTCTTTTTAATTTCTTTCTTTCTTTTTTATGTGTGTCTCTCTACAATTTCCTCTGTCTGTCTTCCTTTGTTTGGAGAGTAGACAATGGACCTTGGTTTACTTTCCGCAGTTTCGTAACTCTCACTTCGTACTTATTTTGTCCTCTAGTTTACACATTCCATGAGCGATTTTTCTGACAAATGGGGAAATAATTGCCTTTTTTTCTTGTTCGCTTGTTGTTTTGAGTGGGTGCTATGTAGAGATTTACAATCCTCTCATAGTATTTATCATAAATCATCTGAATCTATCTATCTCAATATCCCTTATACTCGCGTGTTTTTCACCTTAAGTGGCGGCTTATGAGTAAAATAAAAAACTACGGCTAACTATTGCACCAAATTTTATATATATCAGTCTTGGAATGCTGCATTTGCCACCGTGGTTTAAAATTATAATAATATTTAATGTTATAATCCGTCTTCTCTTTAACCTCCTACTCCTCCTACCACTACCAATATCCCGTCTTCCCGACTCCCCTATCTTCTACCACCTATCATCATATTACTACAAATGGACCCTTACAATGCTCTTCACAAAATCGTATTTCCTTCTCACATTATTAAACACTAGCGTACAACCCATTCAAAAATAAATGAAAAAAATGTATGCTTCGCCAGTGTTAACACTTGCTATTTATCTAGATATATTACTAAAATATAAATTTAGACTCAAATATAAATACCACAAAATAGATATAACTATAACACCTAAACCGTTTAATAACAGTAAAATTAATAAGTAAAATTAGATAAATTAATAATTTGACCACTCGCCGACTAATAAATGACCCCACACACCATCACCCCTAACTATAAATACGTCATTGAAACAGAAAACAGTACAACATTCGTCATAAACAATTAAATTATTTTTAGAAATAATACTTAGTTACGATTAGGACCAATACAGCTATACAGTTCGCCTCTATTAAGTCGGTACTTTCCCCAAAACGGACACTTGAGCGAATGCACCGGGCGAGTATACCAGTGATCGGTGAACTCTATTTTTCGATTTGTTTTCATTTCGTGAGTCGCCGAAGAATTAGGATGGATTGTTACAGCATTTTCCAAACAGTAACAGGTCAATGCATGTAAAGTAAACCATGGTAAGTCTCTGAAATATGTAACGTATATTTTTTAGATTAATAATTTATATATATATATATATATATTGAAAACAATATTTAGTTATAAATGATTATATATATATATATATATATATATATATATATATATATATATATAGACATAGAGAGTTTGTATTACCTACTAGACACCATTATTGATTGTCTTCAGTCCCTCGGTGCAGAGGTTTGTCAGGACAACTTGACACAAGGACACTTCTCCCTACAAGTAACCCCTGACCAAATATTCAAAATAACATAGTATTCGAAGCCCAAATAAGATCCCTTTGACATGCCTATACTCTGGCTCGTACGAAAAATGGGAAACCTTCTTCAAGTAATGTTAGTCAAGTAACAGCACTTAGCTTGATACTCCACCATACTTGATGAATTATCCTGTAATCCGGTAAGACCAAGAGACCGCAAGAAATTGTTAACTGTTACTGTGCTTAACTTTTTTACTAACTCAACGTTTGACAAGTAAAATAGCATTTTAATAGAATATTTGAATATCTATGTATCTCATATAGAAATCAAGTGTACGCACCAGGAAAGAGGCATTTGATTTCTGAAAACTTTGACTGAAGTAAAATGAAGCAATATATATATATATATATATATATATATATATATATATATATATATATATATATATATATATATATATATATATAGGTTGAGTAGGGCATACATTGATTCTAATACGGATATATATATATATATATATATATATATATATATATATATATATATATATTAGCATGAACCACCTACGTTGCTTCAAATTGAATAAGAATCACTACTATGTGCTCTTAAGTTTCGAGCAGTAGGTAGCAACCCGAAATAAAAATAAATTCCTCTTTCTCTCTCCTTCTTCTTCCCTTTCGTTCTCTCTCTTCTTCCTTCTATCACTTTAGACGACGGCACCACCTGTTTCTCAGGCAACTGCTTTCCGTCTTACCCAAACATTGATTGCTCTTATAGTGCAGCCTCCTTCCCACAATCCGTCTCCGCCGGAAGTACTTCCGTTTCCGACGGAAGTACTTCCGTTTCGCCGTAAGTACTTCCTTCCCATAAAACGCATTGCTCTTTCTTTTCCTTCTCTGTGCCCGGCTCCCCACACGAGGTAAGTTGTACGTTTGTCGTCGTCTCATTCAAATATACAACATCACCCCCTGATCTCTGATCACATTACATAGTCTGAAGTCCACACTGGATGTCGCCGGCTTCGCTGTGATCTCCGTGGTGACCCTTCACGCACATCTCCATTCAGATCGGTCGCTTTTGGCCTCTCTTGCAACTCTGTCTCATGCCTCTCCACAGGTCTTAGGTACAGAACGTGTCTCGGCATGCCATCAACAGACACATTACTGTCCGAATTCCTGGCTGTAACTGTTCCTCGCGCCCATTGTGTCGTACATCGCGCACCAGGCGGCTTTACCAACACTTTATCTTCTAGTCGCACTGTGCTCCTGGTTGCTCGACTCTGTTCTGGTGGCGGAACGCTTGGATGCCGCCAGACATATCGATATATCTGTTCTTGTGGCACCGTCTCTCTCACCTGCCCTGATCTGGGAGTCATGTTGTACCAGAACAGGGCCTCTCCTGGTGCGGTTCCCCCTCTCTCAGCCAACGCTTTGATGGTCCTGTGGTTCCTTTCCACTATGTCGTTTCCTTCCGGCCTATACGCGGCTCTGAAGTATTGTCTGATGTTCTATCTCTCCAGCATCTCTCTGACTGTTCCTGATCGGAAAGCCGCCCCATTGTCCATCAAGACTTCGTCCACGGGTCCACGTTCCAGAAACACTGTATTCATTGTGCTTGCCACCTCACTAGCCGTCTCATTCCTCAACTCTCTCCAAATCGCGAACCTACTTGGTCCGCAGTCAATCATGGTTAGATATTAAGCTCCTCGATAGTGGGTGACATCAACGGCGAGTCTCTTCCTATTTTCGCCCACCTGGAGCTCTCCCTGATGATGTGATTGACACCGCACGCATTGCTGGACTACATTCTGCACGACCCTCCTCGCAACACTAGGATCTACCTTGCGGGCTAGATGCAAAGTCCTGTCAACTCCCATGTGGTGCATAGAGTGCTGGTCCTTGACTTCCTCATGGGTCATGCAGCATGTTTCATCAGCACTCTCTGTCGTTTCGTCCAAGGCTTCCATCAACCCTCTTCTCACCCTCGTTAGGCTGTCTGCCCTATTCTTAGCGGAAGGTATGAACGAAACACTGACTTTCAATCCAAATTCGACGATTAACTCTCGTAGGATCCTGACTCTACGCATGATGATCATTTCCGAAGCACCTTTTGTCTTTACTCTCCGCTGTTCTGTCACAGCCGCTTACACCCAGTTCAGCACGGTCGCTGAATCTGTACGTAGCTCCACCTCTTTCAGTCCCCACCTTAATGCCAGGTTTATGCCCTTGATAGTTGCGTCCAACTCGGCTACGTTGATGTGGGAGAAGTCTGTTGCTTTCCTAAGCCAGGCCGCGTCCTCCACCACCTCACCTCCAATCTCAACCGCGACGCCAGTGGCAATGCTACTTGCATCACACCATACGACCCCTTTTTCTGTCTTAGGGACTCTCCACCTTCCTCTCACTGGGCCCTCCTTATCCACCTCCTTTAGGACATCTCGCATCACAGCCACCACATTTTCGCCAACGCTGTCCTCCCATTTCACTCCTCCTGCTTTTCTCTTCACATAACTGCAGGTTGTTCTGTGTCACCCAGCTACAGGGTAATGACCCACCAATTTCCCGCAAACCGAGAACAATTGTCGCCTGCTCATTCTGTCCGTGACCTCTGGAATAGCGTTCCCTCTCGTGAACCGCAGCTCTCCCATTGCATCTTCCTCTAAGTGGAGTCCCAAAGCCGCACCACCATTTAACAGCTCAGGGGCCTTTGCTGTTAGACCAAACCTCCTGAGCTGTTCCACTACTCTTGGTGCTGGCACCACTGTCTCATCCAGCAGTATGTCATCTACATATGAGTCGGTTGCTTCATTTACGTCCTCCTCCTCTTTCAACACCCGCTTTAGTATTGCAGTCATGATTTTGGGCGCGACATTCAACCCAAAACCCAAACGCGTCAAGCAGTACGTCTTCTCCTTGAATTGTACCAGCTGATATTTCTAGAGATCTTGCTCGACATGGATTTGCAGATACGCCGACTTCAGATCAACAATTGTGGACGCCCCAACCTTCTGTCTCCATCTCCGCATGGTTTCTGCACAAACGTCTATGACGTCACCCCCTGTGCGGCAAGACACATGTTTGTTCAGTTCCCGGTAATCCAACACGGGGCGGACCTTATCCTTGGTCGGCTGGATCACCGCCATGAGAGGTAACAGACCTCCTTTAAGTTCCTCTTTCCATGGCACGAGAATCCCCTCCTTGATCTACCTCTCCACTTCGTCCTCAAATGACGCCTCCTGTGACTCCGTTAATTGTGTGTCATACCTCCCGACTCGATTCTGCAAGCACGGAGGCCCCGTCGTCCACTTCCATCTGGCAGTCCACCTACCATCGTGAAATGTTGCGATGAAGTCTTGATCGCTGATCTCGCACTCAGCCACTCCACCTCCATCACATGGCGAGGCTTCCGGGTTCACACCCGCCGCACAGTGGTCGTCACCGAACTCAACGCGTCCATTTGTGTCAACAGTGACGCCCCCCCATCCGGCAGAGTACGTCCATGCCGAGGATTGCCTCTACCCCAGGCACCAGACGATCGACTACCAATACTTCTATAGTCAGTCGTCGTCCTCTTATGTCGATGCGAACAGTGCTGGTCCCACGACATTTCACCTCCGTGCCGTCGAATGCCTTGATGCTGCTACCCCCACTCCATCTGTTCACCAGGCCCTTTCGAACCATGGTAGTTGAGCAGCCAGTGTCAACCAGTGCCTCGATCTCTCTCCCCTCCACTGCGACCACGATCCGTGGGGCTATCCCTGCCGTCTTTGCGCCGGGGTATCGGCCGGCGTGATGATACCCCATTAAGCGTTTTCCCGGACAGTCCTTGGCTAGGTGGCCACTCTGCTGGCACCGGTAACATATGATCCGCGTCAGATACTTGTGACAATCTTTCCGGAGGTGCGGTCCACCACATTCAAAACATTTGATTGCCACCTTCACTTGGCCTCGTGCACCGCTCTGTGCAACTGCCGATTCGTCCTTCACCCGCGAAGATCGCCTGCACGTCAGCACCTTTGCCCTGGGGATTAATGCGTGGACATCGGCATTGTCAAATCCGGGTACCTGTTGCAATTCCCTTGCAACATTTTCTGGGAATCCAGTGGTGAAGAATAGCTTGACCGTTGTTTCAAACCCTCGTCCCACATATCCTGCCAGTCCGGCCAATCGCTTCACCTTATTGGCGTAAACATCGACGGACCCACTTGCCCACCGTAGATTTTTCAACATCTCTGTCGCTTCACATGGGCTTTCTGCGAACGCTCTTTTCAAACGGATTTTTATAATTTCCACATTCTGTTGTTCGTCTTCGCTAAGCTCGAGATATAGGGCAAGGGCGTCTCCTTCCAAAAATAACGGCAAGAAAGATGCTAGGTCCGTAACGTTTTTCAGTTTCGCGACCAGCTCAACCTTCCTTATCCACTGACAAACGTCGGTACTTCCGTCGAATGACTTCACCATCGTGGTTACACCCGCGTCTGTCATTTTTCTGTGCTGCATCGGGGATATAGCTTGTTCTTAAGTTTCGAGCATTAGGTAGCAACCCGAAATAAAAATAAGTTCCTCTTTCTCTCTCCTTCTTCTTCCCTTTCGTTCTCTCTCTTCTTCCTTCTATCACTTTAGACGACGGCACCACCTGTTTCTCAGGCAACTGCTTTCCGTCTTACATTGATTGCTCTTATAGTGCAGCCTCCTTCCCACAATCCGTCTCCGCCGGAAGTACTTCCGTTTCCGACGGAAGTACTTCCTTCCCATAAAACGCATTGCTCCTTCTCTTTCTTTTCCTTCTCTGTGCCCGGCTCCCCACACGAGGTAAGTTGTACGTTTGTCGTCGTCTCATTCAAATATACACCACTATGTATTTTTGACTATGCTCACCATATTATTTTCTATTTTACTGTCTCTTTCTTTCCGTTTCGCCCCCTAATATAAAGATGGTGAATTGTTGTAAAACTCTTTTAATTAGTGTCGTATACACATGGTTTAAATTTCATTGAAATTGAATATACATATTTCATGTTTTTATAATCATAAAAACATGAAATACGTATATTTCTCCTAATGGTGGGAGCATGTAGATATTCAGTACATAGAGGGTAATGTAGATATCCGAGACAACTTCCATTGTCTTCCTTAAAGAATTTCATACATATGATATACATTTCAGCAAAATATGATTTATTTAAAGTTTCAAATGAGATTCGGTCCTCATAGGATCCTTTGGTTAGGAGAAGACTTACAGATACCAAACACTTACTCTATCTTCCCCAGAAAATTATATATATATGATTCAAATGTCATGACAATTAAGGGACTTATTCCATTATAGCCCATTTACAATTGCACTTAGATATTCGAGAACACTTCTATTGTCTTCCCCGATTAATCTTACATAAGAATACACGTTAAGGTTTTTGTAGTTAGTCTGTAAATGGGCCGAAAGTAACACACAAACTCGGAGTTTAGAGAAAACAAGTATATTGAAAAAAGTATAATACAACAAAGAACAAGAGTGGTTGTACGTCAGTCTTGACTGCCAGTATAGACTGGTGTCGTTCCAATGCTGAGAAGCCTGCGCTCCCAGTATTCATGATTAGTGAAAGCGTCTAAGTAGTCAATTATAGGTAAGGCCCCATAACGCCCCCTCCCAAGTCTTACCCCCGCAAGACGTATTAGTATCGTCCTCTTTTAGGATTGATCACGATAAGATCCGGAGACTGCCGTTTCCTTTTAGCCTGTCTCTTTTCTGGGGTTGCTTGGGTGGGGTACTTGTATGTCGAATGTATCGTATATGCTATCCATATCTTCTTCCTGAGGAGTGCTATCAGTGTCATCCGACAGTCGTTTCTTAATTTGATTTAGGTGTCTCTTCTGCGAGAACTGAGGACCTTGGATTATGTAAACCATATTTCTAATTCTCTTTTCTATCGTACTAAGTTCCCAGAAAGATGTGTTATTTCTAAGCATCTTGAAATATACCTTATCCCCTGGGATGTAGCGTTGTTTTGGTACAATAGTAGTTCGTCCTTGTTTGGTTTATTTCGACAATAATTTTTCGAAAACGGATCTTATTTTTCGCCAAAACAATGTTACCCCATGAGATAATGAGGCTGGTGTGTTAACATTTCGCGTGATCCTGTATACTTGTAAAAATTGCCGCAGTGCTTTTCCGTGGGAGTGCTGCAAATTTTTTTCAGGGCTCTTTTTAAAGTGTCCACAAAACGCTCAGACTGGCTGTTTGACCTAAGATGGTACGGAGGAGTCGTGATGTGTCTTATCTGGAAAATCTCACAAAACTCTTTAAAATCGGAGGACGTAGATTGCGTTCCGTTGTCACTGACTAAACAATCGACCACCCCAAAACGAGCGAACAATTCGCGAGGTAACTTTATTGTTACCTCCGTAGCGGGCTTTTTACATCGGAACACTTCGGGTTATTTGATAAAACTATCTATTACAATCAGATAGTAAAATCCTTCCATCGGGCCCACAAAATCCACGTGCATTCTTGACACGGGGAGGTCCGTTTTGGACTATGCTTAATATAGGATACCTTTGCCGTTAAGGCACAGCATTTACACGTATTGACGATGTTTTCAATTTTTTGGGTCCATTTTACGCCAGTACACGTAGCTGCGCATTAAAGTTTTCATCTTATTTGTCCCCTGATGTCCAACATAAAAACCCCCCAGGATTCTTTTCTGTAGTTTTTTTGGAATGACGACTCTCTCGCCGTACAGGAGTGCGTCGTCACATAATGAAACACTGTCTGAAATATGTTGGTCCTCATTAGACATTTTTATTCTTGTAATGTTAATGAACTCATTATCGAGGACTTCCTTTTTAATTTTATGTCGGGCCACAGGAGGTTCTCTTACTGTGTTGCACAACCTAGCTTTTATTTCCCCGTCAAATCGTAGGGAATCCTTCACTTAATCTTCTGGTGCCTCTTTATGTCTCGGAACAAGTCTACATAATCCATCAGCGTCATGGATTTTCGACGGTTAGTATTACATTTAAAAAATTGTAATTTAATAAAATTGTCCTCATCTATTTGCTGTGTATACAGGCAGCCCTGTTTTGAACCGAAAATGGTGATCCGTCGGTAACGTAAAGAATCTTGCGTGTATGTAACAATGACATTTCGTTACTGCGAAGATTATTCCTTAAGCATCCTTTTAGATTTGAGAGTAATGCATTTCCGCTGGAAGCAGGATGCATGAGCGATGGGCTTGTGAGTTCCGTCTAGCATTTTATGAAGAATGCATGCACCTATTCTGTACGAGCTTGCGTCGCTAGCAACTCTGATGTCTAGGTTCGGGTCATAATGTGTTAAGAATGAATCCGACGTTAGCATTTTAATAGTTTTGTTGAACGCCTCCTCGCATTCGGGTATCCATCCCCAAAGCTTATCCTCTCTTAACAGTTCGTTCAGCAGAGCACAGAGGTTATGCATATTTGGGATAACAGTTTGGTAATAATTTGCCACTCACAGGAAACTCTGTAGGGATGTGATGTTTTTTAGAAGCCGGCATGCCCTTAATTTCAGTGGCCCGCTCTTTATCCGGTCTTCTGCTGTATTTATCTATGGCATGACATCTATATTTGATTTCTTCTAAGAAAAAATATACTTTTTCTTCTTTAACTTTGAAGCAATTTTTCTGGATTTGCGAAAACACTTTTTGAAAGTGTTCCCGGTTTTGTTCCATATTTTTGCTATTTATTAGAATGTCATCAAGGTATGCGACCATAAAATCAAGTTCACCTAGCATAGTATCCATAACTTTCTGAAAAATTGCTGGAGCAAGCTTGACCGCGAAAGCGAGCCTTTCAAACTTGTATGATCCGCGATACGTGTTTATCGATAGTAGTTTAGAACTTTGTTCTTCCACAGGTATTTGGAGGTATGCTTTACTAAGATCTATTTTTAAGAAAAAATTGTTTCCATTTAATTTTATAAAAACTTATTATGTGCTTGGAAGTAGATAGAGGTAGACCTTCAGTACTGCATTTAATCCTGTTGAAAAGTCTGCACACATGCGGATTACTTTAGATTTCGTTTTTACATACAGAGTGGGTGCTGCCTATTGACTATATTTCTTATGGTATGCCGGCCCTTTCTACTCTGGCTATTTCCTCATGTATTTTTTCTACCGAGGCGAACGGCACCTTCCTCTTTTTCTTAAATACGGGTTGAAATTTCTCGCTCAGTTCAAATTTTGCCGACATCTTTTTACATCGATCGCAAGAAAAAAACTTCGAGAAAAGTTTTTTGTCAATTCTTTCTCTAGTTTTTCTGACTAGGTCGTCTAACTGTCTAGTTTCTGACAAAACGTATTGATTAGTAAATCCCATAGAAATCGTTGCATTCAGCATGTGCTAAATAAACTATTAATGTCTTTCTCTACGAGCATTTTCATTATTTTGGTAGTTCAATTTAAGGTAACATTGGTAATGATTTCACCCTCGAATTTATTTTTTTCACACGTAATTGTTCTGGCTATTTTCTTGGATCTTAGCATGGTCGGTTTATCCAACCTTTTTTATGTATGCAGGTTGATTATCGACAGGTTGAACCCGAATCTAATCGTAATTTTACATTTTTATTCAGGATTATTACCTGTACATATTTTCTTATATTTATGAAGATTGATCCCGAGTTTTATTTCCTCTATTCGTTCTGCAATGTAAACTCTTGTGCCCGACTTTATATCAAGTTAGACATGTTTTAAACGGTATAGGCAATCTATAAACCAATGAAAGGCTCCACAACGGAAACAGGAACTAAGCAATACTTTATCTGTTTTTTACTGGCTTGTGATAGTAGGAGCGTTAAAATAATCCCTCTTTTTGTTTTGAGTTGTTTTTGCAGGGGGAGTTTAAATGTGTTTTCTTACGTACATTTCTTATGTGTGCAATGCCCAACTCTTCAATGTCTTTCGAATCTTGTTTAACACTTACAAGTCCCTGGAAGTCGTCAGCTAATTTCTGTAATCTTAGATTTGGTTCAGTTTCTAACTTGTTTAGAACCCTACATCTAATTTTTGCGTATTTTCCTGATACAAGTCCTTGCACAAAAATTAAATATTTAATGCTATCCGCGCTAATTTCAGCTTATTTGAAATCGGTTGGCGCGAACGTTGCGTAGTCTTCGCCACTTTTTCTACTAAATTCAAATCTGTCCAGATTCCCGAGTTCGACAGAAATATTTCCGAGTTCGAAAAGATACAACTGAAGAAGGCCAGACCTTACAACGGCCGAAACGTTGTGATGATAACACTCAAGATGTGAACAGTAGTCCGAATAATAAAAATTATACAAATTATCAATGCTGATCTAAAAAATTCAGAAACATAAATTCAAACAGTTGACCGTTAGTAGAACAGAGAAGTCTAAGGCTAAATAATACTGTTCAAAGATTACCAGCTTCAGAAAAAGTCAAATAAAGTCCACACATTTATTATGTTCGGTGGTTCCTTAATTTTCGAAGCAGTAGGCGAAGTTTTTGAGAGTCTGCCCAATTTTCACAATCTATTTTGTATAGATCGTCATACTTTCTGACATATGAAGCGAATGTTTTATCTGAGGAATACGTGAAATTATCAATTACACTCCAAACGGCATTCTGAGATAAAGCATATTCGCTCTCAGTATTTTGACCCCTGTGCGATATTGTTTGCATTAATACTTTAATCTTTTGATTTGCTTTTCTATTTTGGTCAAGAAGTCTTTATTCAGATTCTTTTCTTTGTTCTAGTAGTTTTGGGTCGGATTTTTGTTGTTGTTCCAGTAGTTATTCTTCTGATTTGTGTGGCTCTCGTCGTCTTCTTATTTTTTGTTCTATCAATTTTTGATTGTGTTTTAGTAGAAGATTTGGAAATGTTTCTCCAGCTATCTGTTGCTGTAGTGTTTGGAATTTTATGAGTTCTGTAATTTTAGTTGTAGAAAGTGATAGAGGACTATAAAACCTTTTTTCTTCGACTAAACAAAAAATAGTTTTTCTTTTCGTACGATTTTCACGTAATCGTAGAATTTATGGCCAGCATTTCAGTTAACAGAAAAAAAAAGGTTTTCCTTTTTTCTTTCAGCGGCAGGAATCTTTTAATTTGGAGAGAAAAGAAAATATCATGTATTCCCTTCTTGTAAAAAATTAACATGGTGCCGGAACACTAATAAAAAAAATCACAGACCTTTCTTCTTTGACAGATAATAAGTTTGTCTTTTACGTGTTTATTTTCTTCTTGGTCGGCCGGTAAGACCAGTGTTTAATACTAGGACGCTGTGAGATGAATTTGTCGTTGATATTTCCACGTTAGTCTTTTTTAGGATTCTAAAAAAAACTACAATATACATTGTCGTTAGTTGTGGCGTCCATTTTAATGGTTTCAAGATGCCTTTACTGTACCCTGTCGCCAGTTGTTGTGACCCTGTAAAGGATCCGGAAGAAAAACACGAACTCGGAGTTTAGAAATAACAAGTATATTAAAAAATGTACAATAAGATTTTATGTAGCTTATATAACTTTTTTCTAGTGATAACACACACATATCACACACACAGAAGTTGACGTATATATATATATATATATATAAGAGGAGATTGTAGTTTGCTTGAAGCATTGCTGGTAAATGTAAGTGTAAATTAGTCGTCCAAGGCTATAGCAATGCGATGTGGTTGCCGTGAGATGGAAAAGTGAAAAGCAATAAACGCAGGGAGAAAGTGAAACTCAAAACGATTTATTAATAATTTCACGAAAACTGATTAAATACCAAATAGTATTTTTTTTTTTTTTTTTGGTAAGTAACAGATCGGCAAAGGGTAATCTTAAATTTTCGAAAGAACAACTTTCATTATCAGAAGACAACAATAGAAGGCCGAGGGGGTCGGAAAAACGTGGAAAAACCGGTGTCAGATCATCGTATTATAGGGGAAAACAATTGGGAGTAGGAACGCAGAAAACGTCAAAATTAAATTAAGCAATCATATAACTAAGGTTAAAACATTATAAACATTAGTTTAGTAATATACCATTTTTTTAAAATTTTATTATGTTTCATTTTAAATGACTCATCAATCTTTATTTATTTATTTATTTATTTATTTATTTATTTATTTATTTATTTTTTTTCATTTATTCTCTTCAAATCTAAATTTAAATTCACTGTCAAAGGGAGATAACTTATTCTAAATAATATGTTCATTTCTAAGGTCTGAACATATTATTTAGAATAAGTTATCTCCCTTTGACAGTGAATTTAAATTTAGATTTGAAGAGAATAAATGAAAAAAAAAAAAAAAAATAAATAAATAAATAAATAAATAAAGATTGATGAGTCATTTAAAATGAAACATAATAAAATTTAAAAAAATTGGTATATTACTAAACTAATGTTTATAATGTTTTAACCTTAGTTATATGATTGCTTAATTTAATTTTGACGTTTTCTGCGTTCCTACTCCCAATTGTTTTCCCCTATAATACGATGATCTGACACCGGTTTTTCCACGTTTTTCCGACCCCCTCGGCCTTCTATTGTTGTCTTCTGATAATGAAAGTTGTTCTTTCGAAAATTTAAGATTACCCTTTGCCGATCTGTTACTTACCAAAAAAAAAAAAAAAATACTATTTGGTATTTAATCAGTTTTCGTGAAATTATTAATAAATCGTTTTGAGTTTCACTTTCTCCCTGCGTTTATTGCTTTTCACTTTTCCATCTCACGGCAACCACATCGCATTGCTATAGCCTTGGACGACTAATTTATATATATATATATATATATATATATATATATATATATATATATATATATATATATATATATAAATGATAAGTCGGATTCATTTTATATTCCAATAACCATGTTTTTTATTTATTTAAAAAAAATTTTTCACATTTCCAAAAACATAACATTTCTGTGAGATGTATATTTTTACGGTCCGTTTCTTTTGCCGTGAACAACATTTTTATGTCAATATCGTCTCTGCAACACTACAAAATTATCAGAAAACTCCCCCAAAGAATAAACATTTATTGGCTTAAAATGTCTTGAAAAAAACCTACACTATACAGTGGGTCATATTTTGGTGAAAACAAATGAAAAAAAACAAAGAAAAGAGCAAACTAACACGTGGGGAAACTCACTAGTGCGCATATGTGATAGGTTGGTTATTATATTTACATAAAAAATACTACGCGTCCACACATGATACACACGTATACGCTTACAGGTTGTCTTGGTGTATTGACTCTGAGAGTGATCTAAAATTATAAGGACACACACACATATATATACACACAGAGAGAAATAGTCTACGATTCGTTAGTCAACTGTTTTGGGTCAATAAATAAACATAATGTTAGAAAATTGAACGAAGGTTATGCTTGATTTGCTCTGCCATTATGCCATTAAGACTTTAGTAACTCTCGGGGTAATGTGAATTGATAGGGAGAAACACTTATTCACAGACACATACACACACGTCTAAATCATTTTAGATATTATCATTTTCTACATTTGATATGGAAATAATTACATAATGATTAACCTATAATTAAACTTTTATGCGTAAGAAAATCATACCTCATTCATTCATTTGTTATGAATCAGATGATTCTATTGTTGGCATCCGTTTTATCCGATATCTTTCTAGCTAGAATACTTTCTAGAAAGACATCGGGTACTTACAGGAGGAACCACGTGAGTTGCCAACATCTTAAGTGAAAGTGTTTCTGTGGAACGAAATGGATTCGAACCTGGCACACCTAGGTTGTCAGTCCTTGTTGTTGACCACTTAGACATCATCACAACCCAAATAATACCTGATTTGCATTAACGTCTTGATAGTGTAAATTTATTCCTGTGTTGGCATCTCGATATTAATTCACTGCGTTGATTCAATATATTGTTATTTTCATATTTTACACAAAACGAGGATTGCACATTTTATAGAATTACGCGATTTATTATTGTAGCGCCAACAATAATGGACACAAAACATTAACACGTTAAAGTTATATGTATAAAGCGTTTAAGATCCAGAAATATATTTGAAGCAACAAAACAAAACGAAACCAAACAATTTTAAATAATAAAAAACTGTTTTCGATATATTCAAAAATAAATTCGGAAAATAGTTCCATACTAATTTTATAAAGAAAGAGTATTTCTATTTTCAATTTTTAATCTAATCGAACTTCTTTAATATAAACAAAACTGAAAAGATACAAACATTTAAATAATATTCCAATTTTTATTTTTACCATTCGAAGATCATTAATAACATTGACGCTTTGTGTAATTTTTGGGCACCAGTCTCTAATATCGGTCACATAGTAAGAACAAGTAAAAAGATAAAACCACGTTTCGGAGAAGTTTGAACCGAAATAGGATATTACTTTATTTAGAAATACAAAGCTATTTTGTATTTTAGCGTAGTATAATAGTGAATTGTATCTAAATATTTCGGAATATTTGACAGCATAGTAATGCAGGATACACCAGCTACACATACAAATTCATATACGCAACATATATATATATATATATATATATATATATATATATATATATATATATATATATATATATATATATATATATATATATATATATATATATATATATTGCATTGGGCACTCTCAACTTATTTCTCACTTTAACATTTTTCTCATATAATATTTTATCTTTTTAATCTTTTCAAACTTTAACTTTTGTAATTCTCTTAAAACTTATCCATCTCTAATGATAAGAATTCAATGCTTTGAAAAGCCATGATTTAATGAAAAATAAATCCGATGTTTTGAACAACTGAAGATGTAATAGACTTTGTATTTTTACAAATTTATTCTCATCCTTTAATTTGCCTATATAATTGATCTATATTATATATTGAGCATCAAATGCATATATATATATGTGCATATATATATATATATATATATATATATATATATATATATATATATATATATAAATATTGTCTTACAGATTTTCTTGGTTTCCTGAAATCATCAGTGTGGATAAATATAGCGAGCATATCAACCCCGAAGTTCGAAAACCCTACGCCAGGCCGCTATTAATGTTGACATACGGATCACTTTTTATATTTCTCTTTCTCTTATATATATATATATATATATCTGTGTGTGTGTGTGTGTGTTTGCGTATGTGTGTATCCTATAAATTGTCACTCAACGTTCTTTTTTCGACCGTAGGTCCGTACTAATAAAGCATTTCCGTTGTAACTATCTGACCAACACGTATCCAATCATTAGGACTCGCAACCACACCTCCCTCCCCTAACCATCGGTGGACATAAATTAGTTGGAAAACCCAATACTCAGCCCCCTCTTTTGTCTGACCGACTGACCGATGTCTATGGTTGGCGAAAGACTTGTGGCCGGAGGTTTTTGCCGTTCTTTTGGACACTTCCCAGACGTCACCATCTTCAGATATTCTGTTGAGCGAGAGCAAACAACACTGGTCACGCATCAAATGTCGATCTAGTCTACGGAAACGGTCAAGAATAATCGATTAGCCTTGGTCTGATGGGCAGACGGGAAAGGGTAAAGATATATTTTGGCCGCGGGCCACTTACAGATTCGCCTTTTCTGATGAATGGGACATGATTCGGAGACGTTTTGTCCGCTACTCAAATCTCTTACGATTAAATTATCCATACTTACTTCTTTGTTTTATTTTCTTTCTTTCATTCACATCCTCCTTTCTTTCTTTATTCATTTTTTCTTGTATTTCTTTCTTTCGTTGTTAGATTTTATTCTTTCATCTTTGCTTTCCTTACTTTATTTTTCGTGTTCTTCTCTTCTTTTCTTTATTTTAATTTTTACATTTTTAAAAAACTTTTTATCTTTTTATAATCTCTTTTTCGTTAACTTCGCTATTTCGTCACCTTAGTTCTTTATTACTTTTGTTATTCTTGGTCTTTAGTGTTTTCTTTCCGTATTTTAAAATATTTCTCTCAAACCTTTTTCTTTCAGTCCGTCCTTGTTTTCTTCCACTCTTTCCCGGTTCTTCCTCGCTTTCTTTTGTCAGCTTCGTGACTTTATCTTTGCTTTCTTCATTCTATACCTCATTTTGTTTGCGCGCTTTGAAACATTCTTTACTTCATTTTTTCTTTTTTTCTTTTCTATATTTTTTCTGACTTTTACTTCTTAATAATTTAATTTAATATGCCCCTATTTATTTTGTTCAATCTTCATTTATTAACTTTTTCTCCCTTTCTTTTCATTCTAAATAGTTTTACTAATTTGCTTTCAGGCATTCATTTTTCTTTTCTTCTTTCTTTAACTTGTAATATCTTGGACCGTATGTAATTTATTCGACAATTACTTTGTTTACGATTATTCATAGTTTATTTATAGAACTTAGAAAAAAAACAAGAAACGTTATTTGTTTTTGATATATTCATTAAATGATAAAATCATGTTATTTTTATAAATATATGGTTGAGACTTTCGCTGTAAAACAGAATTTTCAATCTATAAATAACCTTCACAAAACGTTTCTTAAATATGTGCAACATATCTTATATTCAAATTAGCGCCAAAACCACGCTTACACATCAGATTTCACTTTCTCTAAAGGCGCCAACAAAATCGGACATAGAATATGTTTTTCTTAACAACGTGAAAAGAAAACACTCTTTGAAAATGCTGTTTTACAGCGAAAGTCTCAGACATATATTTATAAAAACAATATTAAAAAAATAACGTTCCTTGATTTTTCTAAATTCTATAATTTAAAAAAAAATATAGTTCACCCCAAACGAGGAAGACCGCCACTGTAGACGTAAGGGGCTACCGAGAAAAAGGGTGAGAGTTTTTTTAGGGGGAGGGGGGTCAACCTAAATTAGCAGCTGTGCAGCGAGACGTCTGTTTACATTAGTTTTAAATTTCTGCATCTCAGTACCGTCAGGAAAACAGGGAGCAGGGAGGGAGTTCCAGAGTCCAGCAGCACGAGGAAAGAAACTTTTGAAGTAGAAAGCTCTTCGGCATCTGGGGACCTCCACAGTGAATGGATGGGATTTGGCAGATTGTCGGGCTTGTCTTGTGAATTTGCGTCGTGGGGACACCAGAGCAGCAAGTTCATCAGAGCACAGTCCATTGAAGTACTTGTAAAAAAGGCACAAGGAAGCAACATTGCGGCGGTGGGATATGGGCTGGAGCTTGGTGGACAGTGAGGGGCCTATTAAGTTGGCGACTCTTTTTTGCCCCTTGTTTAAGAGGGAGAGACTAGTGGATAATGCACCAGCCTATATGTGACAACAATAATCCATGCATAGGCGGATGGTGACTTTGTACAGATATAGGATAATGTTAGGTGTGAGAAGTTTACTACCAGGATAGAGGGAGCCCACCTTCTTTGCAGCAGTCCTGACAATGTTTTCAATGTATTTGTTCCAATTCATGGTGTCTGTGAAAGTTAGGCCGAAGAGTTTGAATGATGAACTCTCAGGTAGGGTTTTATTTGCCATGACAATCAGTGGTTGAAGAGGGTTCTTGTAGTTATTGAAGGAAAGTAGCTTTGGCTTTGTGGCATTAAAAGTTACCATCTATTT
The DNA here is from genome assembly GCA_963556195.1 of Sepiola atlantica. Classification (NCBI taxonomy): domain Eukaryota; kingdom Metazoa; phylum Mollusca; class Cephalopoda; order Sepiida; family Sepiolidae; genus Sepiola; species Sepiola atlantica. Next base: position 91,616,165 of record OY744522.1, on the reverse strand, counting down.
TTGACCCCAATCAACTACAGACTGGAGGTCATTTTCTAAGGATTCAGCCTCAGATATGTGCGCGTCGATTTTGCCCACATCACGAGAGTAGAGCGTGGTGTCGTCAGCAAATATTCCTATCACAGTCTCAATTACTATCACAAAACGTTTTCTTAAGGATATGCAATCTATCTTATATATATATATATACATATATATATATATATATATATATATATATATATATATATATATATATATATATATATATATATATAATCTTGGAAGTTTTGCAACCATTTAAACTATATGGTAGAGAAACAAAAAGCACTTTTAGTCCCAAATCTTTAGTTAGAAAATTAACTTCTCCTGTAATCACTGCATTAATTTTCCCAAGTATTTACGGTTGTCTTATTATTGTTTGGGATCATCAATTGTTTACCATGAAAAATTGTGTGTGTGTATATATATATATATATATATATATATATATATATATATATATATATATATATATATATATGTAAATTATAACTAAAAGGTAAACTTTTAGAGAGTTGGACCTATTGTGAAATAAGGAAAGCTCAATATACTGGATAGAGCAAAAATATGGTACGTCAATGAAAATTAGTAAGACCTGCAAATGGAAGCAAATCGGTATTTTCAGTTGTTCAAAACAAGGAGTAGTTTAGTTAATAAAAACATTTATTTTTCATCTCTTTCTTTCCTTAAACCAGGCTTTTCAAAGATTAAAATCTTATCATCAGAGGAAAAATTATAATTGATAAGTTGACAGGGTAGGACTGTCAAAGTTCCAAATTTGAAAAAGTTTTCTTTTAAAATTAAAAATTAAAAATCAAATTTTGGATTTCGTTATTGATGATTCCCATGCCCGTTTGAACCTTTTGGAAACATTTTTTAAAGAAGTTTTTTGAATTTCTTTGATTTTTAATTTTTAATTTTAAAAGAAAACTTTCAAAATATCTTGTCTTTTAGATAATTAGCTAAGCAAAGGAACAAATGACAATCTGTTGGCGAGAGATCTATTGACATAATGGGTTATAGATGATCTGCCAGTTTAGAGACAGGATGCAACTAACCCATATATATATATATATATATATATATATATATATATATATATATATATATATATAGAGAGAGAGAGAGAGAGAGAGAGAGAGAGAGACTTATATATAGAGAGAGCCCTAAAACACGAAATCGGGACGAGAAAAGCCAATGGCTAAAAAAAGTCCTGTTATAAAAGCCAGGTACTTCTGGAAATTTCCATTGGACATCAAGCTGTGAAAGGGGCCAGATGTGCTTCCAAAATACCACCACTATCTAATGGCATTAATTCAAACATTTGGGAACAAGAACAGGACAATACTTTACACATTATCGACACTAACATTAACTCTTTGATGTCTACGAAAGACGAATTCAAAATGTATTCGTTATCACAGAAAATTAGCTTCATAAAGACATAAAAGATGCAGAAATACAAGTTGATTATTATGCAATCTTTCAGTGTGTCAGAAAAAATCTTATAAGTGGTGGCGTCGTAATATACATTAAAAGAAGTCTAACGACGTTACAGTACTAACGTTTACTATAATGCTCAACCAACCACCTACTACAACGCTATTCTACGCATGATCCGACTTAAAAGAGAATAGTTGCCGCTGTTTGACTTATACCGTAGTATACAAGCGGAGCTTGATGATAATTATCAACAGTTAAACACAATGGTTGGAGCATCTTAACTCCACTCCGAATGTATCACTTTTTTATTCAGTGTGTTTCGACTGCAAGGCCAACACCCATCAACCCCTGACTATGTATTCTCAAAGTACTTGTTGACAGTGTCAGGACAGTGTCAGGACAGTGTCAGGAGTGAAAGTCTTATCGCTCCTTAGTAAAAGTGAACCCGCAACTTGCGAATTCGAAGTGCAAATGGTCGCCCCTTTTTGAAGATTGGCGTACACTAAAACAAGAATGCAAAGCCCTTAACCACAAGGCCCATATCTTGGCTGCTAAAACATGCGACTTGAAGAATATCGAAACACACCAGACAATCGGAGAACAGTGGAAAGCAATCAAAACCTCTTCACTTCCCTGTGTACCATGCCAACAATAATCGGTAACTATCAGATTCAAGCGGAAGTGAAGACTTCGCAATGTCGCATGGTCCGAATAACTGATTGGCCAAACTGCAGAAGTCTTTGAAATTTATGGAAGACAAGGCAATAGGGCAAAGTGGGTATTCCATGAGGCACGTTCCATTCATGAAAGACGTTTAACAGAACAAATACATGCCAATCTGAAAAAGGTTTTACATCTATGTACAGAAAAAACAAACGGCTCAAATATCAAGCAGTTGCGCTCAAGAACGCAGATTACAATAGTATTACACACAGTACTCTCTATTCATCAATGCTTTTCTTTAATCTATCGAATTACTGACAGGACAGTGTCATTACCGATGCCTCACATAAATTCCACCGATGATGCCAATGATTATCTCTACAGAGAAAGTGAAGATCGTGCTCTCGAAACTAAAACCTGATAAAATCATGATACTTATGAACCCCATTTTACCGTGCTCTGAGTTATTGCTGACGAACCCGTTAGCAAGCGTTTTTAATCTCTCACTTGAAAATGGTGTAGCGCCGTATGACTTAAGAATAACGACAGTGTTTCCAATATTCAAGAAAAGCAACAAGGAAAAGCCTGTGAATTATCTACCTGTCCGTTTCACTTTCATTATATGCGAAGTTATGAAAATCAGTCTCAAACAGGCGATCATGAACCCACCCCCTAGCCTCCAATGTCATTTCTGCGCCACAACATGGGCTTTTACCTAGAAGATCCTAACGAATCAGCTTATCATAGAGGAGTGGGTCACCATGATCGATGAGAGCGACAGTGCAAACATATTGTTCTTTTCCGAAGCGTTTGACTGTATTAACCATTGGCTACTCTGTCGAAAGCTCTATTTATAGGGAATCCATCCTACGATGATACAATGTATTAGGTTATTCGTTCATCAACGTACCTTTAGTTTTCAAGTAAATGGTTTCTTTCCACAGAGGCGAGATGAGTGCCTCAAGAAGCTGCCCTTAGTTCAGTTCGATTTCTCCTGGATATCAATGTTCTGCCACATGAATTGCGTACGATGTAGAGCTGGTATCACCTTAACCCAACTATGATCTACTCCAAGATAATCTCAACAGAATCTAGTCTTAGTCATCAAGCTGCGATTTACCTCTGAACTGCCAAATGCAATTATATTTCTATCAGCCCTCCACTTACTGCCCTCTTGACTATCGATTTTCCACTTCAACCACTCAACGTCGTGACAAATGCAAATGACCTTGGTATAGTTGTGGACAATTACTTCAAGCAAACATGTCATTGTATTGAGATGCCTAACAAAGCTAAGCGAGTCTCTACCTGATCTAGAAATTCTTACTAAGCAGAACAGCAGACGCTTTCCGTCCCCTATACATACACTTGGTATAGATCATTCTTGAGTCTGCTATCCAGGCAACACATCCCTTTCTCCAAAAACATATCGTACATCTGGAGCGAGTTTAACGGTCTACGATCAAGATGTCGGGAATCTCCATGCTTACCTATATCAAACAGCTTAACACCCTACATCTATTCTTACTTAAGCAGCTAAAATGTGAGGTGACCTGATTATGGCATACAGCATCGTCAATGAGAATTTAAATCTACACTAAGAGGAGTTTTTTACCCCAAGCCTAGTCGCAGTATCCCCGGATAACAGCTTTCGTCTCAACAGAGGAAATGCAGCATTCTTTGTCCGTGTATTTGCTCCCTGTAACAACTTGTCAGAAGAGGTTGTGATAATGCTTACCATATCCAGGTTTGAAATCGCTTTGGATAAACATTCAGACGGTACGTAGATCAAATATCTGCTAACTCTTTCTTTTTTACATAAGTTGCTTAATATTGCTTAATATTCCAATATAATTGATTGATTGAAATGCATTGTGGGTGCTTGTTTTAACCTTAATTTCCTTCTGATGTATTTTTTATTTCTCTTTCTATACGTTTACTTGAATTTGTTAAATTAACTCCAATATTCTTATTTTCCTTTTTACAATTTTTGCATATTCTGTTTATTTTGTGTGCTTTCTAATTATTGTCCAATTATTGCGTGACGGTGGTAAGAAACAAGGAAAGAGTTCTTTTTATGATAATAGGTTTCCGATGATATATATATAAATATATATATATATATATATATATATATATATATATATATATATATATATATATACATATATATATACATATATATATAAAAATTATTTATTTAAAAACAAAATGTAGCTTAAATTCTGGTGTGGCTGACTGTTATTAATTTACAGAATAGGGATGTAAGTTACCACACCCAATTTTAAGCAACGAATACGAATACACAATAGAAACAGATAAACATGCAACCTCCGTAATCCGCAATTAAGTTGTATTTAAATAATACTAAGTTACAATTAAGGCCCATACATCAATATCGAATAGACAGCACCCGTTAGCATGGTATTCCCCCCAAAAGGGACATATAAGAGAACACACCGGACAATGAAAACGGTGATCATCACCGCCTGTTCAATTTTTCACACTGTCTTCATTTGAAATGTGCTGTGAGGGCCTGTTCTAAATAGCAAAGACTTACCCGTGTCAATGAAACCAGGGTACATCTCTAGAATCTGTAATGCATAGTTTTCAAATAAATAATTTGTATTTTAGCTTTCGCATTTTTACGATCTAGCACTTTATTGATTTCTATTCAATATAACCCAACACACACACACACACTCTGTCTCTCTGTCTCTGTCTCTGCCTCTCTCTACCTATCTCTGCCTCTCTCTATATATAAATATATATAGGGGAGAGGGAAAAAGAGAGAGAGGCAAACAGACGGACGAAAGAGGCGTGAGAGTGAGAGATAGACATAAAATAGTTAAAGTGGTGGACAGTTACATCTGTCACGCATGGTTGATTATCTTTTGTCTTGGGGGTTTACATGCCTTTGCCTAGTATGATCACTGATTCTTTCCATGTTTAACAAAATTGATATAGTTTAGAGACAAAACCTGTATAATGTAGTCACTTCCATTTCATAGCAATACCATATACGCAATCCATCCATAAAACCGATAGTATCGAGATAATCACTTAGCCTTGGTCTGAACGTCAGCACTCTATCACTAGCGTCAGGGTTTCTCTGTGTCACCATCTTACGGTGGCTTATTAAAAATGCAGTGGACTCTCTTGTTTTCCTAATCTATGATTTATGGCTACCGGCAAGTACGATCGGTTAAACACGGTTAGATTACTTCCGTTCTTGTGCGAGAAATCTCGACGAACAACGAAACGAAAATAGAAAATAAGAAATTAAATAAACACGAAAGAAAGGAAACAAGAAAAAGATGGAATACATTTTTTTAAAAGCCTGAAAAGATTGAAAAACAAAAACAAATCAGAATGGAAATAGAAATTGAATAAAGTAAACTGACGTGCGCAAAGGAAGAGAAAAAGGGAATATTTTCGTTATGTGTCTGCCACTGATATACTCATAAATTCTATCTTTACACACACACACACACACACACACACACACACACACACACATATATATATATATATATATATATATATATATATATATATATATATATATATATATATATATATGGGAAATAGAAAAGGAAAAACCAAGAGATATTTTTTATAGATTCATCAACGTTTCCTCTTTATTGCAAAACTTCCTCAGGATATATATATAAACATATATCATACACATATACATATATATATATATATATATATATATATATATATATATATATATATATATATATATATATATATATATTTAAATAAATTGCATGTGGTACAAACTGTTATTAAGCAAGGAATATAGACGTTTGTGACATTTTTTGTGTGGAATGAAATTGAAAAGTGTAAAAACGAGAGAAAAAAACAATACATGAATAAACTAAGCCGGCTTTCGTCTGCACTCATCAGAATAAATACGTAGAAATAATTTACCCCCTCCTTTTTAAACAAAAAGAGTGGCTTCTAGGACTCAATGTAATCCACTTGTGACCCTCCTCTCCCCCCACATTTTTTTCTAAATTTGTCACTGGTCTTCATACTACTTTAAAAAGTTTTTAGTCGTAATGCTGGGATTATTTCCACGTATTTACTCTGATGAGTGTAGACGAAAGCCGACTTAGTATATTCATGTATTGTTTTTGTCTCTCGTTTTTACACTTTTCAATTTCATTCCATCCTCCAAAAATGTCAGAAACGTCTATATTTCTTGCTTTAATATATATATATATATATATATATATATATATATATATATATAGATAGAGAGAGAGAGAGAGAGAGAGAGAGAGAGAGAGAGAGAATAAATATGAAACTAAACGTCAACTTTTAGTAGAAGGAACCTATAGTGAAATGGTAAAAGCTCAATACGAGATAGAGCAATTATAAAGATAGATAGACGAAGAGTGATAAACAAGCACGAATGCCCAAATTTATTTCAAACTTCGATTGTTCAATGCAAGGTATATTCTGTAATAAAATTATGTTTATTATTCTTTCCTTAAGCCAAGGCTTTTCAAAGATCGAGATCTTATCATCAGAGGAATTATACAGATAGATAAGTTGGCAATAGAAAAGCCAAAATTCAACATTTGAAAAAATATTAAGAAAATGATGGGTGAAAAAAAGTTCGTGTAAAAAGATATTAGGTTAGTCCAAGTGGTAAATGGAAGGAAGTTTCGATGGAGAAGAAAAAGTTTCCTGGGGGCATCACAGAAAGGCGTTCAAAATGAAGTAAATCCAATGGTGAAAATGTAGTTCAAGTCGTAGATGGATCGCACTTAAACGGAATTAAAATGAAGAAATCTGGCCATTTAAAAAACAATGCTTCCTCGGCCAAGAAATGAGTTGTAAGTGAATGATGTTTGCAATGGAAAAATGAAGTAGTTCTGAAAAAAGCCCTAAGTTAAAATCAATTGACCTTAATCGACCTAAATTCTCAACCACGGCCAATCTCTACTGGCATTGGACTTAGCAAATGCCAAAAATAACTTTATCTCTAGAAACCCCCTTCACCCCCCTTCTCCCTTTTTCTATCAGCAGTCATGGCTTTTTCATCTAACCATCCTCTTTCTTTCCCACCTCCTAATTTGACTTTGATTTTAACTTAGGGCTTTTTTCAGAACTACTTCATTTTTCCATCTTTTTGTGGTGAAATCAAAAGAAAAAGAATATATATTCTATATGTATCACGAACGTTTTCGATTCTTCGTCGAATCATGTTTAGGTGACAAAAACAAATGAACAAAAAAGACAGAGAAAAGAAGAGAATTTTAAAAAGCAGCTAGGAACGCGCATGTGAAGTAAAGTTGACGTTAAAAAATAGAGACGTCAACAAAATGTAGATGTGGCAACAATACTCTATGCACTGACGAATTGTGGATTTACATAGATATAGGATACTGACAGGAGTTTTCTAGGCCAGTATATTGAGCCAACCTTCAGTATCTTCTATGTATTTATCGCAATTCATTGCTTTTGATTTCGTTTTTCGCCATTATTTATTCATTTATCTTCAACTAAATTTGTATATTTACACATTGTTTTATTTTTTAAATGGATATTTTATTATTAATACATGAATTTGAACAATATATATATATATATATATATATATATATATATATATATATATATATATATATATTGTCACGAATGCCGCCGGTCGGGACCACCGAAAGACATTTACGTGACAATGAAAAAAAAAAGTTAAAAAAAAAAGTTTAAAAAAAAGTCCGGAGTGGCTCGTATTATCCCAGGTTCAAAATAAAGCATGTCAAATGATATGGGATGGGGATTTCTCCAATATAAAATACCGTCAGGAAATACAACAAAAAGATGCGAAGAAACGACAAAAGACTTTAGGATTTAAATTTTATATTCATTTATTTAATGAAACTGTATACTAGAAAAAAAACGGGAGTGTTTCTATAAAACAAAACGAAATAAAACATCAAAACAAAAGTATATTCTTAAGAAGAGGAGGGATTGTCTATCATATCCCTATAGTATATACACATATATAACAGCCCTAGGGGGGCGAATGTCCGTGAAGAGATATTCAGGTTGTTACTTACTTACAAAGGGATGCATTGTTCGACCCAGGGTCGACATTTCCGGCATGTCGTCGTAGCCGTACCTCCTTGCACATGTAGTCTTGAAATACATTTTTTTCTCAGGAACACAATTCCTGGTTGGTTACTTTTTCTCCGCTTAGTTCAGCGGGTCGTCTCGCCCGAGCCGAGGGCGGCTATAATTCCATCTTCAACAGGCTCTCTCGCCCGAGCCGAGGGCGGATATAATTCCATTTTCAACAGACTCTCTCGCCCGAGCCGAGGGCGGCTATAATTCCATTTTCAACAGGCTCTCTCGCCCGAGCCGAGGGCGGCTATAATTCCATTTTCAACAGGCTCTCTCGCCCGAGCCGAGGGCGGCTATAATTTCATTTTCAACTTCCATTTACAAAAGGGCCCTGCCTTTCCTCGCGACTTTCTTGTCGACGGTTGTTCATTTCTTCCCCGTTCAGCGCAGAGATACTCGGGAAGACTGACCATAGTTGTCCTCAAAATATGTCCGTCTTAACCCGGCAGCTAACGTACTTCCTTGCCGGCATCCTTCGTCCTCTGTCTCGCGTTAACTTCCTGTCGACTGTTCTTCTTCGCGTGCGGCTGAAGTTTTTTTGTCTTTGCTCTCTTTTTATCTCTCTTTTTCTGACGTCATTCGAGTCGCATTATTATAATTTCTCGGTCGTGTATAAATATGCAAAAATGAATCGTATCTCTTTCCGTAAACCGGAGTCGTGAGTTCGAATCTCGATAGCTCTCCCTACATTTTGTAACACCTCCTTCCCTAAAAGACGAAAAAGACTCGCACCGCGAGACCTTTTTCGTAACCCTATTTTGGAGTTTACCACCCTCTCGAAAAAAACGGCTTCTACTATCGACATCGTGTTACTTATCTATTTATTTATCTTTGCGTCTTTTTGTCTCGTTGCCTCGCATCTGTCTGCTCCTATTAACGGGTCTTATTAAAATTGGAAAAAATAATCCCGGACTTCAGCCCCCCAATCTTGTCACGAATGCCGCCGGTCGGGACCACCGAAAGACATTTACGTGACAATGAAAAAAAAAGTTTAAAAAAAAAGTTTTAAAAAAAGTCCGGAGTGGCTCGTATTATCCCAGGTTCAAAATAAAGCATGTCAAATGATATGGGATGGGGATTTCTCCAATATAAAATACCGTCAGGAAATACAACAAAAAGATGCGAAGAAACGACAAAAGACTTTAGGATTTAAATTTTATATTCATTTATTTAATGAAACTGTATACTAGAAAAAAAACGGGAGTGTTTCTATAAAACAAAACGAAATAAAACATCAAAACAAAAGTATATTCTAAAGAAGAGGGGGGATTGTCTATCATATCCCTATAGTAGCAGGATTCATCTCTACACAAAAAAATATACACATATATAACAACCCTAGGGGGCGAATGTCCGTGAAGAGATATTCAGGTTGTTACTTACTTACAAAGGGATGCATTGTTCGACCCAGAGTCGACATTTCCGGCATGTCGTCGTAGCACATGTAGTCTTGAAATACATTTTTTTTCTCAGGAACACAATTCCTGGCTGGTTACTTTTTCTCCGCTTAGTTCAGCGGGTCGTCTCGCCCGAGCCGAGGGCGGCTATAATTCCATCTTCAACAGGCTCTCTCGCCCGAGCCGAGGGCGGATATAATTCCATTTTCAACAGACTCTCTCGCCCGAGCCGAGGGCGGCTATAATTCCATTTTCAACAGGCTCTCTCGCCCGAGCCGAGGGCGGCTATAATTCCATTTTCAACAGGCTCTCTCGCCCGAGCCGAGGGCGGCTATAATTTCATTTTCAACTTCCATTTACAAAAGGGCCCTGCCTTTCCTCGCGACTTTCTTGTCGACGGTTGTTCATTTCTTCCCCGTTCAGCGCAGAGATACTCGGGAAGACTGACCATAGTTGTCCTCAAAATATGTCCGTCTTAACCCGGCAGCTAACGTACTTCCTTGCCGGCATCCTTCGTCCTCTGTCTCGCGTTAACTTCCTGTCGACTGTTCTTCTTCGCGTGCGGCTGAAGTTTTTTTGTCTTTGCTCTCTTTTTATCTCTCTTTTTCTGACGTCATTCGAGTCGCATTATTATAATTTCTCGGTCGTGTATAAATATGCAAAAATGAATCGTATCTCTTTCCGTAAACCGGAGTCGTGAGTTCGAATCTCGATAGCTCTCCCTACATTTTGTAACAATATGCATATATATATGTATATAGTTTGGATAATGCTTATAAATTGAAAGTCAGCTTTTCAATAGATTTACAAAAACAGCACACTTTGTACAAATAAAATGTTCAATATCTTTGTATAGTAAAATAATAAATGATTATAAATGACACTTTTCTGCATTTTCATGATTCAGCTAATCATCGCATGTGTAATTGATACATTTTAAAGTATGCTTATTTTATTAGATGTTATCAGATGAAATAAAAGACACAAATGAATTATATTACTATTTTATTTATTAATCCCTGTCTAGATTTTATTTACCTTTAATATCACGGTTGAATATATATATATATATATATATATATATATATATATATATATATATATATATATATATATATATATATGTGTGTGTGTGTGTGTGTCTTTTTTGCCCATTGCGGTGTGACAACAATTATCGGAGGATCTTACCTCTTTATCAATCTGCTACGGAATGCAACACCTGGTAGACATTACTCCGTTAGTGTGAAACGCCTTAAAATAAGGGTATCACCCTTTTTCGTACATTGATTTTAAGTCTGTCTAGGTAAGGTTTATAATACATTTTATAATAAAGTATCCACTGACCCTCTGGAGAAGCTATTTTCCTGTAAAACGTCACCTGGTAATATTTATAATATGGCTCTGAGACGTTTTCAGCGGCCATACCATCCTGAGCCGTCTCACAACTAGCATAAACGTTCCAACGTCAAACAGGCATACCAGACAGACTCTCCTCCTCAGAGACATTGCCGAAGAACCCCTCCCGGACTACTTACCGTAACCTTTGCTCAGCCAATACGATCACAGCTTCCTGATATTTTTCTCATGATACAATAAAAATACTTATTTATTTTATAACCTTCACTTGTGTTTGTCACTCTTTCTATGCCATTGTAGTATTTTTGTCTTGTGAACCAACAATAGTTGTAAGACCGAATACAGTATAGAAACCTGATTTAATGACCATGCTTTTGAGAGTTTATGATGGAGAGAGACCCAGAAAGGACAGTGAATAGCGCAAAAAATAATCATTCAGGAGAATTTCTTGAAGCATTATATCTAACATAAACATTATTATGTTCTTTGAAAGAGTTGACAATGTAAACAAATATTTCCAATGCAGTCCATGTTTTCATGAAACATTTGTACTCAACACACCTATGGCGTCATTCTAAAATATGTCCAGCAACCAAATCGATAATAAAACATCCGAGGATTTAAATGACCTTCCTATAAAAACATATAATAATAATAATAATAATAATAATAATAATAATAATAATAATAATAATTAACAACAACAACAAAAACAGCAGCAACAACAACAACAAAAACAGCAGCAACAACAACAACAACAACACAAACAACAGCAACAACAACAACAGCACCACCACCACCACCACCACCACCAACAACAACAACAACAACAACAACAACAACAACAAAAGAACAGAGAGCTAGAAAAGAACAATTTAAAAAGTAAAAAAGGTTAAACATTTTTATGGTAACATGAAATAAAACTATAGAAAAAAGAAATAAAATAGGAGCGAAAAAATATCGAAACATAAAATTAAATGGAAAACAAGACATTAATAAAGTGTCTTTATTTATTTTAGTCGCGTCTTTTAGTGCAAAGGAAAACAACAAAAGCAACATAAGACAAGGTCTTTAAATGATTAATTTGTACGAATTGCATTATCTCCCTTTATTTAGTGCAAGCAAATTTAGCCACGATTAAACTGACATAAAAAAGACATCTTTTATTTTTCAGTCGAGGTAGAAATTGAAAAGAGCTTTCATTTAGATGCACAATGCCCTTGTTTAATTAATGCTGACAGGTAATCAATATAATCACCTTAAATCATTGAACATTCATTTGATGAAGTAGGAATACACACACACATTATATATATATATATATATATATATATATATATATATATATATATATATATATATATATATATATATATATGTATATATATATATATAGAGAGAGAGAGAGAGAGAGACGTTCCGGGTCTAGACGGTTCATCTAGTATGTATATAAAGTCTCTGTCCTTGAATTCACATATCGTTTATTTTCCCTTTTAATTGATGGCGTAATCTATTTATTACTTCATCATTTACGACATTATAAAAGATCGCCTTTCAATGGCTTCCACCCTTTTTTAATAGTCATAAAACAATGACGTCCTCCATTTATGACGTCAAAAATATTGTCTTTCTTTTGTGACGTTTTCTATTGTGCACGAGGACAAACAAGCAAGATTCACAGAGTTGTAGTAGTATACTAGACTCTACGGGTATTTTCTTACATCTTATATCTAATATCTAACATAATATATTAATAAAAGTAGGTCGGACTTTTGAAGTTTTGAAGACCTAATAACATTGACTCTGACAAACATATTTTATTTTGACTAGCCATTAATTTGCATGACCTTTCATTGTCTGTTCTTTACATAAACAGAAATTAATTCCGATCAATTTAATCGATTACAGATATTATCCGGCTCTATCAAATTTACCAACTTTGAAATACTAACGGTTACTTCACGCGCGCTTCGTGGCTTGTGTGGCTTTCGTGTTTTATATATCATTCGATTACATCATTCCCGTGAAGTAAGTACTGTTTTGTTTTTGCCCAGCTACTTCCGAATGATTTTCTTTTTTCACACTTACAAATTATTTGTTTGCTGATATTACTATTTTTCATGCAAATAATTAATACGCGATAGTTTATATTTTATTAATTCAAACTATAAACATAATAAATAATTACAATCATATAAATGATTACATCATTCCCGTGAAGTAAGTACTGTTTTGTTTTTGCCCAGCTACTTCCGAATGATTTTCTTTTTTAACACTTACAAATTATTTGTTTGCTGATATTACAATTTTTCATGCAAATAATTAATACGCGATAGTTTATATTTTATTAATTCAAACTATAAACATAATGAAGTGTATCAGAAGAACGATCGACCCGTAGTCAGCAGAAAACGGTGACGGCTAAGATTTTGTTCCTCATATTAAAGACTACCGATTTAAATTAAAAATAAATTATCAAATAGGTGTTAAAGAAAATCCTTAAAAGTTTTGTATTAATTTTATTTTAAATAATTTCTTTTACAGGAATAAGTATTCACATTGGTGATTTGATGTTGTTGTTTTTTCGGAAAGTATAATACAATGATTTTTGTTTGATTTTTTAGATAAAATAATCAGTTTTATTTTTTTAAGAAATATAATAAAATGTTTTGAAAAGTTTTGTAGTAATTTTTATTTTAAATAATTTCTTATACAACAATAATATGATGTTTTTTTAGGAAAGTATAATGCAATATTGTTGTTGTTTTTTTAGGGAAAATAATCAAATTTTTCATTTTCTATCGAAAATATATAATGTTTTCCTTTTTGAATCGTTTTATTTTCTTTCGGAAATATAACAAAATGCTTTTGAGTTTTCATTTTAAATTATTGAAAATGGGCACTGTTATATTTTAAAAAGCTATATCAATTCATATTTGTAAATAAACGCACTAACAAGATATTATCTGGTTATTATTATATTATTAACAATATTTCGAGATTGCATCTCTTTTTCAAGTGGATTGAGGGCGAAGTATATTTTATCGTTTCCTTCTTTATTTCTCCGTATCTAATGTTACTGGATATACGGCCAGGTACCTAACATTAATTTCGCGTTTGTAAGACAGTTGCGTATTTTTCTCCCGTTCCATCTATTGTTGACACCTTTGAAAATAGTAACAAACTAGTTTTGGCTAAGCGTAGAAATAATAAAATGTTACGGTTTATTAGAGATATTTTGAAAATTGTTTTTTTCATATTTTAGAAAAAAAAATTAATGCATATTTTAAAGTAGATCTTGCTGTTTCCGTCTCCATTGCTCCATATAAAATGCTACTTGTATGAATTCGGCATTTTAAAGAAAGTTGAATGTTCGACGAATTATTTAACAACGGATAAAACAAGAGGAAAAAATTAAACTTCATCATAAGCGTTTCTTGCAGCATTTAGTATTCCTAAATTGTCACTCATCTAAGTATGACCAAATTCAACGTTACTTAACTTAGATGATCTGGCAGGAATCAGTGTATTAACGTGATCTTAGACGTATGTAGGTAATTAAGCATGTAGCTGTGTATGTATAAAAGTAATAACGGTAGTAATATAGAGATGATCTTACTAAATATAATATTTTTTCATATAATGTCCACAATTAAAGCAAGTACGTAGTGACGTTAGTATGTATGCACGTAGGTAGGTGCTAATACATATTATCATTTGGATTTATCGGCCCACTGTACTTATCTTAAATGTTATCACCCGATGTAACCTCCGACTTTATACAGGTGCGTCTTGTCAAACGCGGGAAATTCGAACTCAACCCTTTATTTAATTCGCTGGGGTAGATTGTTCTCGTCTCGCCAGCCATTATCGGCTAGACGTCTTAAGTAATTATAATTATATTCTTAGTATCGCCTGTAATGAGGACTGAACCAGAAGAGTGTCACTTGTAACTATTACTTAGCACTTTATCCGTTGCACCACGAGTCCATAAACAGGACACGTATTTTTGTACTACAGTTTTTCTCTCTCGATGTTCTGAATGTCACCTATCGTTCCGGTTCGGGAGGGGCTCATCTCCCCCATAGGAGGGGAATGGGACCATCTTGACCAATTAAATCTCATACATGTTTTAAAAAGTAAGCCAGACGAGCACGGAATCGCGCCATGTCAAATAAATTGTTGATAACATGAATCCGCTCGATTAGAGACACCGGATTTCAAACAAGACGATAGCCAATTCTTTTTCAGGATGTAGGCTTTCACTCGACACAAAGAAGAACAAGATAGACTTAAAAACACAACAAACAACAATACCCAAAATAAAAAGAAAAGTGTCTTGTCCGCACCTAGGAGGCACTAAATCATTGTAAAAACGAACCTTCAACTGTTGCTAGATGACAGAATTGAATAAACAATTAATGGCCGAATGTATCGAATATAGATGAACACCGATTTAAAAAGAAGACCAGTAACTTAATTTATTTAGATACGTTCATTCAATCTGCGCGTTTTCCACTGTAAATGCGATTTCAAATTCAAGCACTGGGATCAAGGTGTAGTATATGTTCCGTCATAAATCAGTAAATTAGAAATCCTTCTAGGCTGAGGCAATATAAATATTCCGAATCCAGAGTGTCCTTTTTGAAGAGCTGGATTTCTCCAGATTAAAAACCGACTTTGTGTCTAAACCTACTCTCGTGTAGAGGCAAGAAAATAGAGGCATGCCAAATGATAGACGAACATATAATATTATAGACATGCTTAGACGCATCTCAACCGTTATTTAGAAACTTAAGCGTGACAGACCATTACAGACATAAGCGTGACAGACATGTGGAAATGATATTTTAAATTTAAGCGTAAAAAATATATTTCGAGATTAAGCGTACCGGACAAAAATAGTTTTTCGCACTTTTTTGTTAAATTTAAATTTTTTTATTCACCCTGAACAAGGCACATTGCTACTCAAATGTAAGAGGCTACTGAAAATTAGAGGCGAGGGCGGCCCTAAATGAAAAGTTTTTAAGCGAGATATTTGTTCACATTACATTTAAATTCGTGCAAGTGAGTACAATCAGTGAAACAGGGAGCTGGGAGGGAATTCCAAAGGCTAGCAGTTCGAGGAAAAATCTATTAAAGTAGAAAGCTATACGTCATTTGGCGACCTACACAGAGAAGGGGTGGGATTTAGCTGATTGCCGGGTTGGTCGGGTGTATTTACGCCAAGGAGGCACTAGCGCAACACATTCCGTTGAAGTACTTGTAAAACAAGCGATGGGATAGGAGCGGGAGCTTGGTGGACAGTGATGGACCTATCAGATTAGATACCTTTTGAACCTTGTCTAAGAGGGAGAGACTAATGGTTGGTGTACCAGCCCAGATGCATGCATGGACGAATGAGAGACCAAAGAAAATGTCTTTTTAACCTCAATCGTGACATACTAAATAAAATTATATTTCATGATTAAGCATGACAGACCATGAAAATGCGATGTCAAGCTTAAACGTAACAGACCAACAAAAATTGCTATAAAACAAAAAATAATATTTAAGATTAAGCTAGGCAGATCTAAAAAATCTATTTCAAACTTAAGCTTGACAGACCAAGAAAAACTTGTTTGAAACTTAAGCATAATAGAACAAAGAACAGTATATTTCAAAATTAAGCATGACAGACAAACGAAAATGCTATTCCAAACTTAAGCTGATAAACCAAATAATATTTTATTTCGAAATTTAGCGTGACAGACCAACGAAATTGCTATTCCAAACTTAAACCTGATAAACCAAAGAAAATTATATTTCGAACTTTAATGTGACAGACCAACGAAAATGCTATTCCAAACTTAAGCTGATAAACCAAAGAAAATTATATTTCGAAATTTAGCGTGACGGACCAATGAAAATGCTATTCCAAACTTCAGCTGATAAACAAAAGAACATTATATTTCGAACTTTAATGTGACTAACCAACGAAATTGCTATTCTAAACTTAAGCTGATAAACCAAAGCAAATTATATTTCGAAACTAAGCGTGACAGACCAACGAAATTGCTATTCCAAACTTAAATAATAAGCCAAATAAAATTGTATTTAGAACCTTAGCGTGACAGACCAATAAAATTCTATTCTAAACTAAAGTTGATAAAGCAAAGAAAATTATATTTCAAACTTAAGCGTGAATAACCAAATGCCATTTCAAACTTAAGCGTGAATAACCAAATGCCATTTCAAACTTAAGCGTGAATAACGAAATGCCATTTCAAACTTAAGCGTGAATAACCAAATGCCATTTCAAACTTAAGCTACTTTTTTACAGTGTTCAAGCTACTTTTATTTCTTATAATGAATTGTGTTCTATTTTCTTTCAATTTTTATATTTAATGTGTTACATATGTGTTATACGCGATAGATAGGGTGATAGGTACTTTTATTTTTGACAGATAGTGTGGTAGCTAATGCGTTGTTTTGGCAGTTAGTGTGCTAACGTATATTTTTTTGACGGACAGAGTAGATGCTTATTCTTTTTTTAACAGCTAGTTTACTGACTATTATTATCTTTGACAGATAGAGTGATAGCTTACGTCATTTCTGACAGATAGTGTACTGGCTACTATCACTTCCCGTTACATTTATATTATAAAATGTGCGAGCAACTTTTATTTTTGATAAATTGTGTGCGATCCACTCTCATTTAGTAGCTACTTTTACCTTTGACAGAATAAAGTGCTAGATATTTTTTATATGAGACATAGTGTTAAAGATACTTTCATTTCTGAAAGGTGGCGTACTATAGTTTTATCTTTGACTGATGGTGCTTGATATAGTTTTCTTTTTGACAGATCATGCGCTAAGTATTTCTTATTTTTGACTAGTGTGCTATCGATTTCTATTATTGACACATACAGCGCTAGCTCCTTTTATTTTTAACAGATACTGCGGTGGTACTGTTATTTTTTATTGATTGTATGCTAGCAATTTCTACTATTGACACATAGTGTCTCAGATACCTTTATTTTTGATAGTGTAGACTACTTCTATTCAGTACGACTTTCCAAAAATTTGATTGAGTTCATCTATGAAAGATAAGAAGTAGTTTCAGTTCGGTTAGAATATATATTTTGTCTGCGTGGCCAAAGCAAGCACTTTTAACGCCTGAGTGATGTTTACATCGTCAGCTCTTGTACAAGTATGAAAATTATAACGTGAGATTTGGTTGATTCCAGATTAATATATCTTAGTAAATGTATGCGTTACATCAAAAATGTTTGGTGGGAAAGATGAATACCACCAATGCAAACACACAATTGGCTGGTCAACTGCATATAGCCATAATGCTGAGTCTTAATGAAGATTAAACATGCACATTTGTGGATATAGATAGTATTAATTAAATTATATATATATATATATATATATATATATATATATATATATATATATATATATATGGTTTTTATTTATTTCAATTCCTGGAATAAGCTAATAAACAAAAACCGCATAAAGAATCTGTTTCCGCACAGTTGTTTGCTAAATATTGGTTCGTGTTTTAGTCCTGCTTGAAATGATATCTTTATTTACTCATTGTCAGAGGAAGGCGGTGATATTTTCACTTCGTATATGGAATCTACTGTGACTCTCCCGCTAGACGCAGCCACAACTATTTAATAGCATAAAGTTCGGTATGCACAAATCGTAGACTCCGTCTCTTATTTGACACAATTATTATGTTCATTAAAATGAAAATAGCGTTCGATTTGTTTTGTTTACTTTTCTGGAAAAAAGTTGTAATTATTTTACTAATAGACAACTAATATTTATATATACTATATTTCTAATATAGTACTTATATATATATATATATATATATATATATATATATATATATATATATATATATATATATATATATATATATATTTGCAACATTAACAAAAATACAAACACATTTCTTTTCACAATCCATTTACGCATACTTCATCGACCCTACTATTTTAAAAAGTGAATCAACTTCAAATTACAATTTTCCGATTAAAAAAAATCACACATTCATTAGCTTATCATTTTTGTATATAAGGAATTAATTTATATTCCTACGTAAAAATATGGATTGAAACAATTATTTAACCCTCCCACCAACACAAAATAAAACCCCGAGTAATTAAGCCTTATACAAAATAGCCTAAACATATTTATGTAGAGTTCAGGACTGAGAGCAGGAGTTTCTTCGGTTCCTAACTTTTCCCGTATAACTTCGGGACACGGGTGCCACTCGTATATATATATATATATATATATATATATATATATATATATATATATATATATATATATATATATATATATATATAAAATGAAGAAAAGGAAAGCTAAAAACTATGTGATTTATGTATACATCAACGTTAAGTCTTTATTGAAAGACTTTTTCAAGATGAAGAAAGCAATGTAGAAAAATCACACAGAATATTAATTTGATATGTCAGAAAGTGTCAAGACTTTGGCATAACTGCTGACGTGAACAAGAAAAATCATGTTTTTCATTCTTTGCTTGTTTACGTCAACAGCCATGCCGAAGTCTGGACACTTTCTGATATATCAGAATTTATATTCCGTATGATTTTTCTACATTGCTTTTTTATCCGGAAGAAGTCTTTCAATATAGACGAAACGTTGATGAATACATCAATCACATAGGTTTTGGCTTTCCTTTTTTCATTTTACATTACGTCGAATCATTTTATCCCCACCTTTCTTCATATATATATATATATATATATATATATATATATATATATATATATATATATATATATATATATATATACATATATTAAATTAAAATAGCAGACAACTCGCTGGAAAAAATGAAACAAATGTATGTATAACTAAACAAATAAACCTTCATTTAAATATAAAAATAAAATACGTAGGGTTTCTATAAATTCAAATAAGCAGAGTTTTATTGCTCTAGTATCACCAAATATGATTACCAGGTAAACTCTTAGATATATTCACAAGCGTATAGACGTGTTTTGGTATGCACAGAGGATGTTTTTTTGCAGAACAATCACATAATGTGCTACAAGTGGAAACTATTCTTTACATTAAATGGAAGTAGGAAGATGAGTAAGGCATACTAGAGAAACAGTTATAATATATATTCAAGACTATAAATGAATAAATAAATATAAACACATTTTCTTTGCTATTCAAACGTATAAGAGAACGTCATCGATAGGCCGTTGATGTATGTCTTGTTTAGATAAACACAACGAAAATTAAAAATTACGTTTCGGAATATTTTAGATAAAGATTGATAATTTGTCCGCAATAACCCGTGACGGTACGGATAATGCTAAGTGATAATCAGTTCTAAGTGACAGTCTTCTGGAGGTTGACGGTTCTATCACACTAAGAATACAATTACGAGTTTCTTAAGACTTCTACACAGTCATTTCTGACGGAACGAGGCAAGCTATCCCCGTGGATTAAAGAAAGAGTTCCGTTTGAAGTTTCGTAGATTCACGAGTTTGACAGAAAGATTAACGAATTCGAAAACATCTAACGAAGGTCGGCGTTTACATCAGCCGAAACGTTGTGAGAATAACATCCAGTAGTTCAAATCATCCCAAAATTACAAGTTGCAATGAAAATGACTCGTGAAGTAATCTGCTGTGCAGTTGTTTACAAAAGTTGTCCATTTGTTTTTTTGCAAGGAAAATATTAAAATAAAAATAAAACATATAATTTATATGCTCTTATGTGATCCAATTGATATATATATATATATATATATATATATATATATATAAAGTGGTGTACTAAAAGCGAACTTTTAGGAAAGGTAAAACCTATTGTGAAGAGTATACAGCTCAATATCCAGGATAGAGCAGGTAGATATGAAGAAGAATAGAAAGGAATTAGAGAAGCAAAAGCCAAATCAAATTTCAATTCAATTGCTCAGAGCAAGGTATATTCCGCAAAAAGGCAATTTATTATCAAAGTAATATCAAAGTTATTGGGGTGTCCTTCCTGGTCCAAAGCGTATTATCAAATTCTAGTAGGGATCTTCTGGCTAATATTATTAGTTTAATCTCTATGTCTGTAATGTCAGAATTATTTTTAGCGAAGATTAATGCTTTGTTAAGTAAGATAGGGGAAATGGACTGGTAGTAATTATTAATATCGAATGTTATGAAGTTCAAGTTAGGTTTAGACTTATCAATGAGGTTAAGGAACCAAGTAGTAACCTCATCTGAGGATTGCCAAAGAGTGTAACGAATTTTTTCTTTTAAGGTGGGGATAATTCTATCCAAGATTTTCTTACTTATGATGCCTAGGTCGGATTTAGAAAAGCAGATTAATCTGATGGTAGGGTTTCCCTGGAAATTATTTTTATGGTCCTTCAAGGTAAATCTAGGTATTGCAGGGGTTAAGATTTCTGTGTAGATAAGGACATTCAAAGATGTTAGTATGGATTTGCCTCATTGTTTATACTAGCCAGGGTATCGTAGGATGTGCTTTTGTAAGATTTATTTAATTCTTTGTAGATTAAGGATTTGTATTGACTATATTTTAGTTTGTAAAAATTCTTAGTTTTATCCGCTGGGACAATTATATCTGGGTGTTTCCTAATATTGTTAGTGAATTTGTTGATTTTTTTGATGATGGGATTGAGGTGTTTATTGTGCCTTTTGAATTTAATGCGACTAATGAGGTCAAATAGGTAATTTTCGAAATTATTGAGGTGTTCATTTTGTTTGGGGAAGAAGGAGGGTTTGAGACCGTACCTGGAAGCAGCTGATTTTTCCAATTTCTTCAATTCCCTAGAAGAGTTCATAGGTAGTGTAGATCCAGAATGGGTAGGAAGTGAGGAATTGCTGGTATCAGTTTGGTGGGAGGAGGTTTTGTGGTTCATATCATGGTGAAATGCTTTCCATCTAACGTTAGTGATGAACTTCTTCACAGATTGGATAAGCTTGCAAATATAGGCTTCATTTGAGGGAATGGGTATATTTTTTGCCGAAAGCGGGAGGAATTCCTTGTTGAACATATCACAAATAGAAGGAAAAAGCTCAACTAAGTAGGAGCTTAAAATAAAGTGGTGTACTAAAAGCGAACTTTTAGGAAAGGTAAAACCTATTGTGAAGAGTATACAGCTCAATATCCAGGATAGAGCAGGTAGATATGAAGAAGAATGGAAAGGAATTAGAGAAGCAAAAGCCAAATCAAATTTCAATTCAATTGCTCAGAGCAAGGTATATTCCGCAAAAAGGCAATTTATGCAAGTTAAATTTTCCTTAAGCCAGGCTTTTCAAAGATCAAAATCTTATCATCAGAGGAAGTCGCTGGGATAGATAAGATGGCAAAAGCCAAGATTTAAAATTTGAAAAAATAAAAGTTGTAGGGAAAGAAACACAGGGCAAAACTCTGCCCGAATGCAAGCAAATGTCCGATTGCTAAAAAGTCCGGTGTCGAAAAGTCCAGCGGAGAGAATGAACTGTAGATAGGTAGGTCGTTAAAAGGCACGAGAGGTTGTGAGAGAGGATTAAAAGTTAAATTCCAAGAAGCCACAACTTCAGGTGCGGCGAAAATAGAATGAATCCAAAGGGTAAAAAGTCCAATAAGAGGTACGTTCGTGGATGCAGGTAAGGCTCAGTATAACGTGAGGTGGAAAATATTCGCCATTAAAAAGACTTCCTGGGCTGAAATATCATGGAAAGTGTTTTAAAATGGGGAAAAAAGACAGCGAAAATATAAGACCCGGATCTCTAACCATATCTATTCCTTTAAAAATAGCAACGATAATAGCACAGTCACTTCACTTTCCAATCTAATTAGAAACTTTAATCTTAAAAATACTTCCTATTCACTTCACTGGTCAATACTTAAAAAGTCCAAATCATATACCCCGGGTGCATCCCACTGTCAACTTTGTACATTGGAAACCTTTATGATAGCTACTGCTACTAAATCTAAAAATATCATTAATTCTAAGAATGAACTTATCTCCAGTTGCAGGCATAAACGTAAATTCAAGTATAGCAACCATAGTAATCTCCCAGACACCCCTCCCCCATTTGATTAAATACCCTCCCATCATCTCGGATCTTCCCTCCCTACATCCCGAATTTCCTTTCCGATAGTTCTAATTCCTGTTGTTCTATAATCTCTTCATATATCTCCCTCATCCCTTTAGCCTTGCTCTTAACTTAAAAAATTTCCCATAAACTCCGTTAGCTTCACTAATCCCTTAGCTTTAATACCTTTCTCCCACTACCCCCTAAATCATTGTACTTAACCTCCTTAACCGTATAACCTTTATATGACTTCCATTACTTTCCCCTTTAACTTCCTTTAATACATTCGTCCGCTTCCCATCAACACTTCCAAACCTCTATCCTTCCCTCTGAACCTGATAACTAACCCACCATATTCACATTATACCCTAGCCCTTTTATTTACTTGATGATTCGCCTTATCTACTCTTAATCCCCTTTGCACACTTCGATATCGAACTCCTTACCGTTTTCTCTGTGCATTCTAATTACGGTTATTCCCCTCCTGTTTTTACTTCTAAATAATTCTTCTCACTCTTTTAATAGCCTCGATTAGTCTCCCCTAGTTTACCTCGCCCTTCGCTCACTTCTCACCCGCTCAACCTCCAACCCGCCCTCATTCTACATCTTTTAACCCCCATAATATTTTCTTTTAACTGCGATCTCCATTCTCACTCTGGTTTAATCTATTGTCACTACTTTAACCTTGTATGTCTCATATTTCTTTCTGCCATCATTAACCTATTTAATAATTTTCTTAATCAACCTCCATATCCATTTTTTTTTTCTTTTTTTTTTTTTTGAAAATTTTTTGTTTCAAAGTTTAATTTTCCCACATCCATAAAGCACTAGCGTCCCGTAACAACATGTTTTATTTCAACCCATATCTTTAACCACCTTGGGGATTCTCATTCCGGATATTCTCTCGAGGTCAAATTTACCTTTTCCTTATTTTAATACTCACTCTCGAGCTCCAATTTTATCGACTTTTCCCTCATTTATATTATTTTTTATCGGTCAATCCATAATTTTCCTTGCGAGCCTAAGACTAATTTTATTATTTCTTTTTCATTTTTTATTTTCTTATTTCTATTTTTAATTTTACTTTTTCAATTTTTCAATTTTTAATTTTTATTCTTACTATTTATTTTTCTAGCTCTACCCTTCAAATATATGTTGCCTCATTGTTTATAAGTAAGGTCATCTGATTAAAAAAATAAACCCCGAACTCTGTTCATAGACACATTCTGGTATTTTAACTCTCCCTCCCAGCACTTGTTGACTTACCCCCACTCCATCCTTTCCCTTTTCTAGTTGAACCCTAATTCGCGCTAACATCCAATTTCAACTTTAAGCGACTTACCCCCCACAATCACACTCTTAGTTTTAACCGCACTCATTCACCGCACCCGTTCCCTTTCTCCTCCTTCGCACCCGTTCCTTTCCCCACACCCCCACACCCCTTACTCGTTCCCTCCCTGCCTACTGGTCGCATATGAGTTTCTGCCTTTCTTCATTTCAAGTCGGCTTTTTCAACGGGCTAGCTTTAATATATTTTCGCTGTCTTTTTTCCCCATTTTAAAACACTTTCCATGATATTTCAGCCCAGGAAGTCTTGCTCTGAGCAATTGAATTGGAATTTGATTTGGCGTTTGCTTCTCTAATTCCTTTCCATTCTTCTTCATATATATATATATATATATATATATATATATATATATATATATATATATATATATATATGTCAAATAATATTTTTTTAATATTTTACTTACGTATGACGTCGTTTCGATCTTACGGCTTTCATCAGTGCAGGGAAATAACAATCTCACACGGTCACAGGACGCGAACGTGGTTCACAGAAATAACTTGAATCTGGAAGCGGTCATTTAGTCCTTGCGTCCACGAAAGATTGAGTATAAATATCTAAACATTCGATAGAACTCAACGAAAGAGTTGGAGTATTGCACTAGGGCCTCAGGTGAATGTCTATTTTTATCTCTATGAAGTGGTCTACTTTCAATTTTTACTTGAAAGGGGCTTCTTATAATATTAAATCACATTTTAAAATATTTTAAATATTTTTAATATTTTACATAGCGACGAAACTCGTGTCCGGTGATAAATTTATTTTAAACATATATATATTGCTCCACATCTGCGATACTTTTGAACGGAAGGCTCTTTACCTTAATGCTAATTGGGAATAATTTTCCGTCACTAATGTAATACCCCCAGATGTAGAGCAATATATCTATATATATATATATATATATATATATATATATATATATATATATTGAAAGTATATTTATCAACGGGCACGTGTTTCGTCACTATATAAAAGGGATAAATGATTCTGAATCAGGATTTAGATAGAGTGCTTCCATTCTAAAGTATCGACCCCCCCCCAAAAAAAAAGAACAAAAAACCCTTAAGTATATAACATCTACAAAAAGGTGATACATTTACTACCGGGGATTGGTTCAGCGGTAGAGATTCAGACTCAAGACTCTGAGTTCCTTGTTAAGAATTTCACTAGGTTCAACCACGCTGATGAGTTGTATAACGACGAAACAAGTGTCAGTGGATATATATATATATATATATATATATATATATACACAAATTATGTATAAAATACATTAAAGAGATGTACTCTAATTTTATTGACACGGATACACCTCTACTGTTTAGAACAGGTCCTTATAACTGTAAACAGTAAAGACCTACGCGTGTCAATGAAATAATAGTACATCTTTGGAACCTCTAGTGTACAGTTATTAAATAAATACTTTGTACTTTAGCTCTCGCATTTTTACGATCGAGCATTTTATTGATTTCTGTTCAACATACCCCAACTCTCATCCCCCTCTCTCTCTCTCTCTCTCTCTCTGTAAAATATATATATATATATATATATATATATATATATATATATATTTATTTTTAAATACAGATTTTAATCAGACATGGACCAGTGGTTTCTGACAAGAAAAGGGTTTTAAATCCCCGATTCCGTCTTCTTCAGCATAGTCTGAAATAGTAAATGATGGAATTTCTTCAAAAAACATTTATAACCGTTATAAAACGCTATGGACAAAGAATTTGAAATGAGGGGCCGGCCAGACGCTAGGTCAGAAAAATAACCGTTAAGTAAGAGATTCTATATTTAGAAGTAAAGAACCAGAGAGAAAGAAAAGAAGAAAGAAAGAAAGAAAAGGGAGAAAGAAAAAAATAAGGAAGGGAAAATAAATTAAAATGAAATTAAATTTATAATAATAAAAAAATTTATTAATTAAGAGTAAATAAAATATTATTTATTTATATTTATATTTAGAGCATAGTATAAGGTACGTAACTCTAATTAATTAAATTATCTAAGCAGGGGAGGTAACTATTTATTATTATATAAAATATATATATGTATATATATAAATCACGATGGTTTCAATTAATAAATGTCAAATTAAAGTAAAAATATATAAATATAAATAAATATATAAATAAACAATCAATATATAAATAATATATAAATAAAAAATCAAAAATCAATATATAATTAAAATATCAATATATAAATAAAAAATCAATATATCAATAAATAAAAAAAATCAATATATATTTTATATAATAATAAATAGTTACCTCCCCTGCTTAGATAATTTAATTAATTAGAGTTACGTACCTTATACTATGCTCTAAATATAAATATAAATATAAATAAATAATATTTTATTTACTCTTAATTAATACATTTTTTTATTATTATAAATTTAATTTCATTTTAATTTATTTTCCCTTCCTTCTTTCTTTCTTTCTTTCTCTCTTTTCTTTATTTCTTTCTTCTTTTCTTTCTCTCTGGTTCTTTACTTCTAAATATAGAATCTCTTACTTAACGGTTATTTTTCTTACCTAGCGTCTGGCCGGCCCCTCATTTCAAATTCTTTGTCCATAGCGTTTTATAACGGTTATAAATGTTTTTTGAAGAAATTCCATCATTTACTATTTCAGACTATGCTGAAGAAGACGGAATCGGGGATTTAAAACCCTTTTCTTGTCAGAAACCACTGGTCCATGTCTGATTAAAATCTGTATTTAAAAATAAAAAAATATTACGCTCTTAATTTAATTTAATTGAGCACTCTGCTGGTATTTCCCTTTTATTCTTTTTTGAGTATACCTTTATATTTTATATATATATATATATATATATATATATATATATATGTGTGTATATATATATATACATATATATATATATACGGATATATACGGATGATGAATTGATGAAATAGATAACATTTGCACAGTATACAATTTATTTACTCATCAAGTGTTCAAACTGGAATACAAATACAAAAAACCTTTAAGCCATGGATTTTCAAAGTTAACGCTTTTATCGTTAGAAGGTTTGACCAATACCAATTGAATGTTCATTAATTATTAGAAAAATATCTTGAAATTCAGAAGAGTACAAAAATATTTAAAAAAACATTTATGGGGAAAAATGAAAACTATGTACATTTTATCTAATCCATCACTTCCTTATCCGTATATAAATGCTTTATCCACTACATTGAGCTTCGCCGTTAGGATCTGATATATTTTTTTATTTTTATATCATCCATTTATATACGAGATGGGACAATTCAAATATTTTTCTCAACATATTAAAATCAACATATAACGACACAACACCTTATTTCTATAATCCTTATTCTAATTTGGATCAATGATTTTGATTCTAGAACATGTTTTAAATTAAAGGCTAAAGCGTCAGAGATCTTAAGGAGAAATTGGAATGTAGGGCATCTTGCTTAATTGATGTCTAATCATATTTGTGTATCCAAATCGGAGATTATGTCCATATTATGCCCCTTTAAAACCTTTTAAAATACTAAAAAACATGTACTTTGGGGAATATTTATTCATTCATGTCTATTACCTATTTTTAAAAGTTTACAAAACTCGGACATATCTAAATTTTGACGAAGGGTTTACAACTTCCATTGTAACCATTTTTGCATAAAACTAGATTAAACAAAATACAGCCCACATTGTGATCCCTTTTCTTTCTAAAATAAAAATGAATCGGTTTATTTGTTTAGGAGTGACTTATGTACATACAAATAACACATTACTCAATAAGTCCAGGGGCTGACATATAGATTTCGCCACCAATAAAATATCCACATAAATTTTATAAAGTACTAACTGAGCCCTAATCGAATTATGAATTTACAAAATACAATTATTTAAGTGAATCTACTGTTGCAAATTTTCAAAACAATGGAAACGTATGAATTTTGTCTATTGATAAAGCATTGCTTTCTGTAAGAAAAATAACTGTTAAACTAAAACAATGGCTCGGCAAGTGCCATGCAAAATCTGCTCTGCCTGTTACAATGGTAAAGAGGTGGTATCCTAATACTTAATTCGGTAGTACAGACACAAATGGCCAAATTGCCTAAATTCTGCAGTTGTCCCGAAAAACATAAAAAAGTCCACAATGGTCGATCGTAAATGGCAGTTGAATGATATAGCATAGTTAAATATATCAGAATGGAGTTTATTCGCCATTTTGCATGAATATTTGTAATTATATAGCATAGTTAAATATATCAGAATGCAGTTTATTCGCTATTTTGCATGAATATTTGCTATTATATAGCATAGTTAAATATATCATAATGCAGTTTATTCGCCATTTTGCATGAATATCTGCTATTTTATAGCATAGTTAAATATATCATAATGCAGTTTATTCGCCATTTTGCATGAATATTTGTAATTATATAGCATAGTTAAATATATCAGAATGCAGTTTATTCGCCATTTTGCATGAATATTTGCTATTATATAGCATAGTTAAATATATCAGAATGCAGTTTATTCGCAATTTTGCATGAATATTTGCCATTATATAGCATAGTTAAATATATCAGAATGCAGTTTATTCGCCATTTTGCATGAATATTTGCTATTATATAGCATAGTTAAATATATCAGAATGCAGTTTATTCGCCATTTTGCATGAATATTTGCTATTATATAGCATAGTTAAATATATCAGAATGCAGTTTATTCGCAATTTTGCATGAATATTTGCCATTATATAGCATAGTTAACTATATCAGAATGCAGTTTATTCGCCATTTTGCATTAATATTTGCTATTATATAGCATAGTTAAATATATCAGAATGCAGTTTATTCGCCATTTTGCATGAATATTTGCTATTTTATAGCATAGTTAAATATATCAGAATGCAGTTTATTCGCAATTTTGCATGAATATTTGCTATTATATAGCATAGTTAAATATATCAGAATGCAGGTTATTCGCCATTTTGCATTAATAATTGTAATTATATAGCATAGTTAAATATATCAGAATGGAGTTTATTCGCCATTTTGCATGAATATTTGCTATTGTATAGCATTGTTAAATATATCAGAATGCAGATTATCTCCCATTGTGCATTAATATTTGTAATTATATAGCATAGTTAAATATATCAGAATGCAGTTTATTCGCCATTTTGCATGAATATTTGCTATTATATAGCATAGTTAAATATATCAGAATGCAGTTTATTCGCCATTTTGCATGAATATTTGCTATTATATAGCATAGTTAAATATATCAGAATGCAGTTTATTCGCAATTTTGCATGAATATTTGCCATTATATAGCATAGTTAAATATATCAGAATGCAGTTTATTCGCCATTTTGCATGAATATTTGCTATTATATAGCATAGTTAAATATATCAGAATGCTGTTTATTCGCCATTTTGCATGAATATTTGCTATTATATAGCATAGTTAAATATATCAGAATGCAGTTTATTCGCAATTTTGCATGAATATTTGCTATTATATAGCATAGTTAAATATATCAGAATGCAGGTTATTCGCCATTTAGCATTAATAATTGTAATTATATAGCATAGTTAAATATATCAGAATGGAGTTTATTCGCCATTTTGCATGAATATTTGCTATTGTATAGCATTGTTAAATATATCAGAATGCAGATTATCTCCCATTGTGCATTAATATTTGTAATTATATAGCATAGTTAAATATATCAGAATGCAGTTTATTCGCCATTTTGCATGAATATTTGCTATTATATAGCATAGTTAAATATATCAGAATGCAGTTTATTCGCAATTTTGCATGAATATTTGCTATTATATAGCATAGTTAAATATATCAGAATGCAGTTTATTCGCAATTTTGCATGAATATTTGCTATTATATAGCATAGTTAAATATATCAGAATGCAGGTTATTCGCCATTTTGCATGAATATTTGCTATTTTATAGCATAGTTAAATATATCAGAATGCAGTTTATTCGCCATTTTGCATGAATATTTGCTATTTTATAGCATAGTTAAATATTTCAGAATGCAGTTTATTCGCAATTTTGCATGAATATTTGCTATTATATAGCATAGTTAAATATATCAGAATGCAGGTTATTCGCCATTTTGCATTAATAATTGTAATTATATAGCATAGTTAAATATATCAGAATGGAGTTTATTCGCCATTTTGCATGAATATTTGCTATTGTATAGCATTGTTAAATATATCAGAATGCAGATTATCTCCCATTGTGCATTAATATTTGCTATTATATAGCATAGTTAAATATATCAGAATGCAGTTTATTCGCCATTTTGCATGAATATTTGCTATTATATAGCATAGTTAAATATATCAGAATGCAGTTTATTCGCAATTTTGCATGAATATTTGCCATTATATAGCATAGTTAACTATATCAGAATGCAGTTTATTCGCCATTTCGCATGAATATTTGCTATTATATAGCATAGTTAAATATATCAGAATGCAGTTTATTCGCCATTTAGCATGAATATTTGCTATTTTATAGCATAGTTAAATATATCAGAATGCAGTTTATTCGCAATTTTGCATGAATATTTGCTATTATATAGCATAGTTAAATATATCAGAATGCAGGTTATTCGCCATTTTGCATTAATAATTGTAATTATATAGCATAGTTAAATATATCAGAATGGAGTTTATTCGCCATTTTGCATGAATATTTGCTATTATATAGCATAGTTAAATATTCAGACTGCAGTTTATTCGCAATTTTGCATGAATATTTGCTATTATGTAGCATAGTTAGATATATCAGAATGCAGTTTATTAGCCATTTTGCATGAATATTCGCTATTATATAGCATAGTTAAA
Organism: Sepiola atlantica; assembly: GCA_963556195.1. Lineage (NCBI taxonomy): Eukaryota > Metazoa > Mollusca > Cephalopoda > Sepiida > Sepiolidae > Sepiola > Sepiola atlantica. Next base: position 91,584,836 of record OY744522.1, on the reverse strand, counting down.
TATATCAGAATGCGGTTTATTCGCCATTTTGCATGAATATTTGCTATTATATAGCATAGTTAAATATATCAGAATGCAGTTTATCTGCCATTTTGCATGAATATTTGCTATTATATAGCATAGTTAAATATATCAGAATGCAGTTTATTCGCAATTTTGCATGAATATTTGCCATTATATAGCATAGTTAAATATATCAGAATGCAGTTTATTCGCCATTTTGCATGAATATTTGCTATTATATAGCATAGTTAAATATATCAGAATGCGGTTTATTCGCCATTTTGCATGAATATTTGCTATTTTATAGCATAGTTAAATATATCAGAATGCAGTTTATTCGCAATTTTGCATGAATATTTGCTATTATATAGCATAGTTAAATATATCAGAATGCAGGTTATTCGCCATTTTGCATTAATAATTGTAATTATATAGCATAGTTAAATATATCAGAATGGAGTTTATTCGCCATTTTGCATGAATATTTGCTATTGTATAGCATTGTTAAATATATCAGAATGCAGATTATCTCCCATTGTGCATTAATATTTGTAATTATATAGCATAGTTAAATATATCAGAATGCAGTTTATTCGCCATTTTGCATGAATATTTGCTATTATATAGCATAGTTAAATATATCAGAATGCAGTTTATTCGCAATTTTGCATGAATATTTGCTATTATATAGCATAGTTAAATATATCAGAATGCAGTTTATTCGCAATTTTGCATGAATATTTGCTATTATATAGCATAGTTAAATATATCAGAATGCAGTTTATTCGCAATTTTGCATGAATATTTGCCATTATATAGCATAGTTAACTATATCAGAATGCAGTTTATTCGCCATTTTGCATGAATATTTGCTATTATATAGCATAGTTAAATATATCAGAATGCAGTTTATTCGCCATTTTGCATGAATATTTGCTATTTTATAGCATAGTTAAATATATCAGAATGCAGTTTATTCGCAATTTTGCATGAATATTTGCTATTATATAGCATAGTTAAATATATCAGAATGCAGGTTATTCGCCATTTTGCATTAATAATTGTAATTATATAGCATAGTTAAATGTATCAGAATGGAGTTTATTCGCCATTTTGCATGAATATTTGCTATTATATAGCATAGTTAAATATTCAGACTGCAGTTTATTCGCAATTTTGCATGAATATTTGCTATTATGTAGCATAGTTAGATATATCAGAATGCAGTTTATTAGCCATTTTGCATGAATATTCGCTATTATATTACATAGTTTAATGTATCAGAATGCAGTTTATTGGCCATTTTGCATTAATATTTGCTATTATATAGCATAGTAAAATATATCAAAATGCAGTTTATTCGCCATTTTGCATGAATATTTGCTATTATATTCCATAGTTAAATATATCAGAATGCAGTTTATTCGCCATTTTGCATGAATATTTGCTATTATATAGCATAGCTAAATATATCAGAATGCAGTTTATTCGCCATTTTGCATGAATATTTGCTATTATATTACATAGTTAAATATATCAGCATACAGGTTATTCGCCATTTTGCATGAATATTTGCTATTATATAGCATAGTAAAATATATCAGAATGCGGTTTCCTCGCAATTTTGCATGAATATTTGCTATTATATAGCATAGTTAAATATATCAGAATGCAGTTTATTCCCCATTTTGCATGAATATTTGCTATTATATAGCATAGTTAAATATATCAGAATGCAGTTTATTCGCCATTTTGCATGAATATTTGCTATTATATAGCATAGTTAAACATATCAGAATGCAGTTTATTCGCCATTTTGCATGAATATTTGCTATTATATAGCATAGTTAAATATATCAGAATGCAGTTTATTCGCAATTTTGCATGAATATTTGCTATTATATAGCATAGTTAAATATATCAGAATGCAGTTTATTCGCCATTTTGCATGAATATTTGCTATTATATTACATAGTTAAATATATCAGAATGCAGTTTATTCGCCATTTTGCATGAAAATTTGCTATTATATAGCATAGTTAAATATATCAGAATGCAGTTTATTCGCCATTTTGCATGAATATTTGCTATTATATTACATAGTTAAATATATCAGAATGCAGTTTATTCGCAATTTTGCATGAATATTTGCTATTATATAGCATAGTTAAATATATCAGAATGCAGTTTATTCGCCATTTTGCATGAATATTTGCTATTATATTACATAGTTAAATATATCAGAATGCAGTTTATTCGCAATTTTGCATGAATATTTGCTATTATATAGCATAGTTAAATATATCAGAATGCAGTTTATTCGCCATTTTGCATGAATATTTGCTATTATATTACATAGTTAAATATATCAGAATGCAGTTTATTCGCAATTTTGCATGAATATTTGCTATTATATAGCATAGTTAAACATATATCAGAATGCAGTTTATTCGCCATTTTGCATGAATATTTGCTATTATATTACATAGTTAAATATATCAGAATGCAGTTTATTCGCCATTTTGCATGAATATTTGCTATTATATAGCATAGTTAAACATATCAGAATGCAGTTTATTCGCCATTTTGCATGAATATTTGCTATTATATAGCATAGTTAAATATATCAGAATGCAGTTTATTCGCAATTTTGCATGAATATTTGCTATTATATAGCATAGTTAAATATATCAGAATGCAGTTTATTCGCCATTTTGCATGAATATTTGCTATAATATAGCATAGTTAAACATATCAGAATGCAGTTTATTCGCCATTTTGCATGAATATTTGCTATTATATAGCATAGTTAAATATATCAGACTGCAGTTTATTCGCAATTTTGCATGAATATTTGCTATTATATAGCATAGTTAAATATATCAGAATGCAGTTTATTCGCCATTTTGCATGAATTTTTTTTATTATATTACATAGTTAAATATATCAGCATACAGGTTATTCGCAATTTTGCATGAATATTTGCTATTATATAGCATAGTTAAATATATAAGAATGCAGTTTATTCGCAATTTTGCATGAATATTTGCTATTATATAGCATAGTTTAACATATCAGAATGCAGTTTATTCGCCATTTTGCATGAATATTTGCTATTATATAGCATAGTTAAATATATCAGAATGCAGTTTATTCGCAATTTTGCATGAATATTTGCTATTATATAGCATAGTTAAATATATCAGAATGCAGTTTATTCGCCATTTTGCATGAATATTTGCTATTATATAGCATAGTAAAATATATCAGAATGCAGTTTATTCGCCATTTTGCATGAATATTTGCTATTATATTACATAGTTAAATATATCAGAATGCAGTTTATTCGCAATTTTGCATGAATATTTGCTATTATATAGCATAGTTAAATATATCAGAATGCAGTTTATTCGCCATTTTGCATGAATATTTGCTATTATATTACATAGTTAAATATATCAGAATGCAGTTTCTTCGCAATTTTGCATGAATATTTGCTATTATATAGCATAGTTAAATATATCAGAATGCAGTTTATTCGCCATTTTGCATGAATATTTGCTATTATATTACATAGTTAAATATATCAGAATGCAGTTTATTCGCAATTTTGCATGAATATTTGCTATTATATAGCATAGTTAAATATATCAGAATGCAGTTTATTCGCCATTTTGCATGAATATTTGCTATTATATTACATAGTTAAATATATCAGAATGCAGTTTATTCGCAATTTTGCATGAATATTGGCTATTATATAGCATAGTTAAATATATCAGAATGCAGTTTATTAGCTATTTTGCATGAATATTTGCTATTATATTACATAGTTAAATATATCAGAATGCAGTTTATTCGCCATTTTGCATGAATATTGGCTATTATATAGCATAGTTAAACATATCAGAATGCAGTTTATTCGCCATTTTGCATGAATATTTGCTATTATATTGCATAGTTAAATATATCAGAATGCAGTTTATTCGCAATTTTGCATGAATATTTGCTATTATATAGCATAGTTAAATATATCAGAATGCAGTTTATTCGCCATTTTGCATGAATATTTGCTATTATATAGCATAGTTAAACATATCAGAATGCAGTTTATTCGCTATTTTGCATGAATATTTGCTATTATATAGCATAGTTAAATATATCAGAATGCAGTTTATTCGCAATTTTACATGAATATTTGCTATTATATAGCATAGTTAAATATATCAGAATGCAGTTTATTCGCCATTTTGCATGAATATTTGCTATTATATTACATAGTTAAATATATCAGCATACAGGTTATTCGCAATTTTGCATGAATATTTGCTATTATATAGCATAGTTAAATATATAAGAATGGAGTTTATTCGCCATTTTGCAGAAATATTTGCTATTATATAGCATAGTTAAATATATCAGAATGCAGGTTATTCGCCATTTTGCATTAATAATTGTAATTATATAGCATAGTTCAATATATCAGAATGGAGTTTATTCGCCATTTTGCATGAATATTTGCTATTATATAGCATAGTTAAATATTCAGACTGCAGTTTATTCGCAATTTTGCATGAATATTTGCTATTATGTAGCATAGTTAGATATATCAGAATGCAGTTTATTAGCCATTTTGCATGAATATTCGCTATTATATAGCATAGTTAAATATATAAGAATGCAGTTTATTCGCCATTTTGCATGAATATTTGCTATTATATAGCATAGTTAAATATATCAGAATGCAGTTTATTCGCCATTTTGCATGAATATTTGCTATTATATAGCATAGTTAAATATATCAGAATGCAGTTTATTCGCCATTTTGCATGAATATTTGCTATTATATTACATAGTTAAATATATCAGAATGCAGTTTATTCGCCACTTTGCATGAATATTTGCTATTATATAGCATAGTTAAACATATCAGAATGCAGTTTATTCGCCATTTTGCATGAATATTTGCTATTATATAGCATAGTTAAATATATCAGAATGCAGTTTATTCGCCATTTTGCATGAATATTTGCTATTATATAGCATAGTTAAATATATCAGAATGCAGTTTATTCGCCATTTTGCATGAATATTTGCTATTATATAGCATAGTTAAATATATAAGAATGCTGTTTATTCGCCATGTTGCATCAATATTTGCCATTATATAGCATAGTTAAACATATCAGAATGCAGTTTATTCGCCATTTTGCATGAATATTTGCTATTATATAGCATAGTTAAATATATCAGAATGCAGTTCATTCGCCATTTTGCATGAATATTTGCTATTATATAGCATAGTTAAATATATCAGAATGCAGTTTATTCGCCATTTTGCATGAATATTTGCTATTATATAGCATAGTTAAATATATAAGAATGCAGTTTATTCGCCATGTTGCATGAATATTTGCCATTATATAGCATAGTTAAATATATCAGAATGCAGTTTATTCGCCATTTTGCATGAATATTTGCCATTATATAGCATAGTTTACTATATCAGAATGCAGTTTATTCGCCATTTTGCATGAATATTTGCCATAATATAGCATAGTTTAATATATCAGAATTCAGTTTATTCGCCATTTTGCATGAATATTGGCCATTATATAGCATAGTTAAATATATCAGAATGCAGTTTATTCGCCATTTTGCATGAATATTTGCCATTATATAGCATAGTTAAACATATCAGAATGCAGTTTATTCGCCATTTTGCATGAATATTTGCTATTATATAGCATAGTTAAACATATCAGAATGCAGTTTATTCGCCATTTTGCATGAATATTTGCTATTATATAGCATAGTTAAATATATCAGAATGCAGTTTATTCGCCATTTTGCATGAATATTTGCTATTATATAGCATAGTTAAATATATAAGAATGCAGTTTATTCGCCATGTTGCATGAATATTTGCTATTATATAGCATAGTTAAATATATCAGAATGCAGTTTATTCGCCATTTTGCATGAATATTTGCTATTATATAGCATAGTTAAATATATCAGAATGCAGTTTATTCGCCATTTTGCATGAATATTTGCTATTATATAGCATAGTTAAATATATCAGAATGCAGTTTATTCGCCATTTTGCATGAATATTTGCTATTATATAGCATAGTTAAATATATCAGAATGCAGTTTATTCGCCATTTTGCATGAATATTTGCTATTATATAGCATAGTTAAATATATCAGAATGCAGTTTATTCGCCATTTTGCATGAATATTTGCCATTATATAGCATAGTTTAATATATCAGAATGCAGTTTATTCGCCATTTTGCATGAATATTTGCCATTATATAGCATAGTTTAATATATCAGAATGCAGTTTATTCGCCATTTTGCATGAATATTTTCTAATGAGAAGCTGTGTTCAGAGTTGATGTCGTGTTTCCTCACAGTCTATCACAAACAACAACGCGTCGACGACTCCGAGCGTTGTTTGCAACTGTTTCAACGCAACAAAATAGAGTTTCCGCCTAAGTATGTGACAATGTATTAAACATGAACCCGTAGCTTGACTATGGAGTTTAATCGGCAGTTAGCTGTGTTAACAGACAATGCACCGTGTCATAAGTGGATCAGAACGATGATGAAACTATATCGATTGCACTTTGAATTGCTTCCGCACCTACCTTATTTTTCAGATCTGATCCTCAGCGAAAACTGGCTGGTTGCAAACCTAAACAATGCCGCAGTGAAAGAAAGTTTGCTCCGATAAACTACTGACATTGTAAACCGAAGCATATTTTGAGGCCAAACACAAATCGTCCCACAAAAAAGAATCAAGGTATCACGCTAGAAGTGGACAATGTTGATGAATGAATTCAACATTTTCCTAAAATTGTAGTTTGATTCGTTATGCCCGGGACTAATTGAGTGATGTGTTATATGAACATACCTAACTTCATGTATGTATATATATATATATATATATATATATATATATGATTATTTTTATTTATACAGACATGTACAAAATCACGGTCAACAGCTGTTTATATATATATATATATATATATATATATATATATAGTGTGTAGATTTCAATTTTGTGTAGAGAATTTGAATAACAGAGCTCAATGTAATTTGAACAGAGCAAAACAGAATTATAAAAAGAAAAACTATACACACATTAAGGTTGTCCACATAATAACTTATTTCGACCCCTTTAATTAGGTCTCCTCAGATGTATAGACAACCATGTAAAAAAAAACCGTTTTTTTTTACATGGTTGTCTATACATCTGAGGAGACCTAATTAAAGGGGTCGAAATAAGTTATTATGTGGACAACCTTAATATGTGTATAGTTTTTCTTTTTATAATTCTATATATATATATATATATATATATATATATATATATATATATATATATATTTACGTATACGACTGCCAATAATTAACATCTCCTACACTGAATATTGCATAAGCAGGATACACCGGTGTAGATTATTCATTCATTTCGTATTAATCAGATAATTCTATTGTTGGCATTTGTTTTCCCGGTATCTTTATAGTTAGAATTCTTTCTAGAAAGACATCGGATACTTACAGGGGAGACTGCGTGAAAGTTATCAACATCCTAAGTGAAAATCCTTCTGTGGAACGAACTGGATTTGAACTTGCTACACCCAGGTTGTCAGTCTGTGTTGTAAACCACTTAGCCATCATCACTCCCCACCGATGCTGCTAATAATAAAAAATATTTATTTAAAAATATTTTTATCACCCTCTGAAATACAAGGACCTGGCCTCTAAGAGAATGTTATAATAAGCAGTCACACTAGGCGTAATACGATGTTCCAACTCTCTGCTGTTGTTGAACATTGTTCGACTTAGATTGCTGTTTATGTCCGCTGATTCGACATTTATAGAGTTTAAATTCTCTTTATTTCCATGCTATAATCGGTGTTGGCCTAGGGGTAGAATATCAGACTGCGAGCCAGGGGCGACTTTGCCACTGGGTTCGAATCCTTCAACGAACAAGAATTAACTTCTCCTACACTGAAGATTTTATAAGCATGAAACGCCGATGTCTGTAGGTAATAATACTAAATATTTATTTTCATAATTGTATATATATATGAATACTACTAGTCAAAGTTTTGATTACTTAACTTAAAACATTTTTTGATGAAACAATTAAAGCAACACAATGCTTTATGTATTATACAAAATACAAGTCTACGACATTACATTAAAATTAAACCAGAAATCACAAAAACTACTAAAACTTTCAACTCAGCAAAATGACCCCCTTTTGCCGCTATCATTGCTTCATCAAAAGTGAAACGTACTTATGGATTGTTTAGTTTTAACTTTTCGGTGAAGTTCATTCCATACTAGTTCAACAAGAGTTCAGCCCGCTGATTTCTGCAATGTGTTTTTGTCAAAACTGTTTTCTCAACAAAATGCTTGAAAACTTACAGTTGAACAAAGACAAGAGCTCATTACTATGTAAATTAAAAAATAAGGTTTCTCTCCAAAAAAAAAAAGAAAATCACAAACACACGCACATCCATACCGTGACTATGCAACAAGTAAGTGAGTATCCCCCACCACACTAATTTTATTATCCCCCACCCCTAAAAAACGGTATAGTTAAAATCTTATATATCAAGCTGATTTGTCCCCGGATATCCAGAAACAGCAAAGAACACGTTTTACTTTCCTTTATTTATAATACAAAAATATTAATATGAAGTTCAGGTATGGGAATAAAAGTTTTTTGTTTCTTTCAATTTTCCCGGGCAACGCCATGATATGGATCCCACTAGTATATATATATATATATATATATATATATATATATATATATATATATATATATATTACAGACGTATATAAGTGTTTTGGTATGTGTAGAGGTTTATTTACGGAACAATCAATTGGAGATCCCCCAGTACTATAAGTGGGAAACTAATCTTTTCCAAAGTACGCGACCAACTGTGAAGAAGGTTAATTCCAGAGGTCATCTATCTCTGTGGTAAATTGCATCGAGAATGTTTAACCCCAGCGTGGGAAAGTATGACAAGAGTTTCCAAGGGGGTGTGCGCAGAAAACATATCGCATGTGAAATTGAAAAAAATAAAAAATAAAAACGTAATTACCAATTCCGAACATTGATACCTTTATAAACGGACCAGATTTTAGGCTTACCTTTTCCGGTCTAGGAAACGGAGCCGACATAGACGAGACACGCCAGCCCCCACACATAAGCACCGGAACGCAGAATAACACATACCAGGTGTTTGGAAAATAAGCATCTACCAGCGTAACTACATCTATTTTCACACAGTTTTCATCAGCGCAGTTTTGATTATTTCAAAGTATTTTAGCCTCAGAAATTAAAGAAACTAAAGCTGCTACAAACTTCTGTGTGACTAAGACAGGCAAGTGCTTCAAGTTTCGGTCGAGAGTGCTTCATTTTATAAACGAATATTTATATATATATTAGAAGCTCCTCTCACGTAAAATTAGAAAGTAGAGCACTGTCAGAAGGGTTACAAATAGAAATACACCTACAAGCCTCAGTGCAATGCTCCAGCTCTGTCGTTGAGTTCTATCGAATGTTTAGATATTTACACTCGCCGTTTTCAGTGTGCATATCACTTAATTAATCTGTTATCACGTGACACTCTCTTAAAAAGATTTAAAGTGGGTTATTTGTAAAAAGAAAAACCACTGTCCCCCACACAAAGTAAATGTGATTGAAGAAAATGCGTGAAGTTTTCCAAGGTTAGTGACAAACATCCTTCTAGACCGAGACAAATTTATCCCAATCCGGTGTGTCCATTTTGGTGAGAGATTGAATGTTCCAACGTTAAAAATCGAACTTTATTTCTCGACTGTTAAGTTATCTGCCCTTTTACCATTGACTATGTTGTTGCTATTTAGTTGCTTCCCCACAATTGGATAGTTATACAATGGTGGTATTTAATGTGTTGAAAATCCATCTCGTAGAAAAAACAATGCCGTATTCTAGAATGATTTCTTATTAACTGACCGAGGAGTAAAAACAGATGAATAACTGGGGGATTTTACTAGAAAAAAAACATGCATGCGCAAGTTATTATTCTCCAAATGGATTCATTGTTTGATATTTTCGCTTTGCTATTTAATCTTAATAGACCACATTAAGCTAGCAAATGTGATACTAATAATGTCACATGAAGAAATCAGTGTAATGTATCATCTTCTTTTCAGTTGTATAAGGCTTTCAATACCAACTACTTTATGAATTTTAAAAAATTGACGTGGTAATTTGGGTCAGTTAAAGAAAGACTCAGCATAATAAGCAAGAAAACTTTTTAATATTTTAAAGAAAATGGGGAAATCGTTATTGTTTTTTATGGGGATGTGAAGTTTGATATATATATATATAAAAATAAAAACCGGTTTTCTTGTGTGAATATCAGATTTCATTTGCAAGTAAAAGAAGAAAAAAGATAACTCTGAAAAGGGTATTGTAATAATTGTTTTTTAAAGTTGAAACATGTATTGTTTTTTTAAATAATAATCTGACTATGATTATTATCATATTACGTTTATATGTAATTTTCAATAATATGGAAACGTAAATCAACCCCGTGACACAAATAACTTCTGAACTCCGTAATAATGTTGAATAATCCATTGCTAATTTCGCATGTGACAAGAACTATAAAGTTAGAAATCGTTTTTAAGTTCATTTTTGGTTTTAGTTTTCTTTTTGTTTTATGTTTTTTTTTGGGGGGGGGGTCAAAAGAACGAATACCGTTTTTTGTTTTTTTCTAGTAAAAATGTTTATCAAATCCTTGAATAAGCGTGAAGGAGGTGTTATTTAAAGAAATCTATTTTTAATGTTGACGAATGAAACATGTATTAGTTGATTGAAATAAAAATATTACGATGATTCTTATAATGCAATGTCTATTTTTAATGTGATGAAATTAAGTAGTGCACTTACTACACGAGGAACGGTTTTTGTGTTATTTTATAATGCAGCGCGTAATGCGTTTGTTTTTATGTAATCGATTATTCCATAACGTATAGATATTATGTGTTCGGAATAGCAAAATGATATTCCCGTAATCACTAATTAGCTTCGTTTCTGTTTAACGGTTCCGAATGAAATAAAAGCCTGGTGGTGTTTTGATTGGCAGGTAGAGTAGATAATTTGCAGTGAATATGTATAGTGACCACTGCCTATGTGGATGTTGTATTTGAGAGAGTAAGTGATCTATGAATAAATATAGTAATTATTATATGTAGAAGTAATTATGTGAAAGTTGCTGCAAACATCCTTGAATGAATAAGAGTATTGCAGTGGGTAGTTTAGTAGTGTATTATGTATATGGTTATTTCAGTCAACTTTATATATATATGTATATATATATAAATATATATATATATACATATATATATATCCATATATATATATATATATATATATATATATATATATATATATATATATATATATAGCTTAGGAGTATAGACTTTCAAAACCCTCTTAAACATTCGGATTTACACACATGTACAATACTTGATGAATTCTCAGGCAGAGTGTTACAATAATTGAATACAGTACGCGTTGTAATCAGTCATAACGATTGTTTTCAAGTTCGGAGCAATTTATCATTTGGCTCGCACATCTGGGATGTATTTTATAATTTGAAACATTTGGCTATAATAATAAATGAACATAATATAGAATAATTATTATGCAAATAATTATATATACAATACTAAAAAACTTTGAAAATCGCTTTTCTAGTAATTTTGAATGTATATTAAAATGTGTAAAGATGTTAAGGGTTTTATTAATAAACACGGTCGCATGTTCTGTAAAAATCTACTAACATAGTAAACTGGTCAATTGTGGAGAGGAAAATTAATGTTCTCTACTTACTGATTCAACGTTTTAGAGGTGAAGGAGAACTTTAATGCAACACTGGGATATTTATGTATCTCATATAGAGATCAAGCGTTAGCCTTAAAAATAGGATCCTTGATTTCTGAGAACTTACTTACTGACGTAAAATGAAAACAGAAAGATATAGTGCAGGTACTGCTACACAGAAGTAGAGAATGTGAGCCACCTGCCATCCAGTTTTAAGGTTCTGCTGGGGGACGGCTACTATACACTTTAACACAATGAAAAGTAAACGGAGGTATAGAACCTGACATAGTGATATGGGGCAAGAGGGAAAAATAGCAACTCTAGTTAAAGTCAGTGTCCATAATGATGCTAACTTAAACAAAGCTGACAAAATAAAGATAACGAAATGCCCAGGTTTATGTACGACATGAAAACAAAATGGAATCTTAGGAAGATCTCAATCATTCCAGAATTATAGAATGAAAACGAATTTCAAAAACTACCTGCCGCATATACCCGGTAAACCAAGTAAGAGATATACAGATAATTACGCTTAAAAGGACGGTTAGAATATTTTAAATATCTTCCGGTTGGAGTGTCTGAAATAGCGGGTGAATGTCTGGCATCCGGTAGGATGCGTCATCACCAGCAAAAACAAAAAGATAAGGAAATTGAAAACAAAAATAGAGACGGAGTTTGAATTATCTACTAGACACCATCCTCAAATTTCTTCGGTCTCTCTGTACATGACAACCTGACATGAGGATACTTCACTCTATAAGTAAACGCTGACCAACTATTCAACATAACATAGTATTCGAAGCCCAAATAAGATCCCTTCGACACGGCTATACGTTGGCTCATACGAGGAATTGTGCACCTTGTGATGTTACCTCAAGTAACACCACTTAGATGGATACTCCACCAGACTGGATGAATTCTTGTCCTGGAAACCAGCAACATTCAGAAAAGACCACAATAAAAGGAAACTATAACCTCATTAAGAGGAGAGGAAAATGAATGTTCTTAACTGCTTTACTAACTCACTGTTTGAAAGGTAGAATAAAGAGACATATACACACATACACACACACATATATATAAATATATATATATATATATATTATATATAAATGTATATATATATATATTCAATGTTCCTTTCAAAAGTCGAACACTTTACGACAGCTGCCTTTAAATAGGGTTAATCTCTCGCCGATTTACCGGGTTGTTGACAAGAGCCGTGTGGGATAAGATGTTGAATTCTAGTTTGAAATATAAATCGTGTTTCGGGGTTCGACTTCGGCGATTGGTGTGAATACTTCTTCTATACACTGACGATTCCCGTAAGGATGAAACGTATACGTATGTAGTTAAAAACAAATATTTATAATTATCTGTCGTCCCCAAATCTATTCTGGGCTCCGTACTATTAAAACAGCCGTCATCATAGCTTCAATGCAATGTTCTTTACAATAGTCGACCACTTAACGACAGCTGCCTTTAAATAAAATTAATCTCTCGCTGATTTACCGGGTTGTTAACAACGGCCGTGTGGGCAAGGACGTTGGCATTTGAAATATAAGGATGTAAAGTATACGTATGTAGATAAAAGCAAATATATATATATATATATATATATATATATATATATATTTCGAGTTTATTCATGAAATAGATAAATACTAATATTTTGGTAATTTCGATACCAATTTATTCATATTTTAAATAAGAAATAAATGGATAAAAAATAGTTCAATTCGCTTGAGCGATGATGCGAAGCTCTTTAAAACACAATAAAAAAAGAAGACTCGGTTTAGGCGTCGTGAGCGAAAGAGAGAGAGAGAGAGAGAGAGGGAGAGAGAGAGAGTGGGGAAGAAGAGGGAATGAGGGGGATCGGAACACTCACCTCGATACGTCGATATATATTTTTTTATAAAGTAAATAAGTTTAATTTAACTGACCTTGACCCTCTTTGAAAACGAATGAATTTATATACTTTTTAAATTAAATAACTTTGATTACTGTTAATATCTACGGAACTATTGCATATATATGAGAGAATAGAGGCAATATAATTTGAAAGCAATAAAACAAAGCATTAATTTATTATAGACTGTTTACAAAATAGATATGCAAATTAGGATTCGTAATTTCTGTGTAAGGTTCTTTCATTAGTACTATATATATCGTATTTAATATTATTTTGTCGTATCATGAATCGGCCTTTGTTCCGATGGATACTACACCCCATAAACTGGTATCGTCTTGGCTTTCAGTGCTTGATTTACGCCGGTCTATGGGTATGTCCTGTGCAGTTCTAGGAGGTCCACCCTCCCAGGCTTTGCCTCCCCTCTTTGGGGGGAGTAAGTTTATTGCTTACTGCCTGAGGCACCCCTACCGGGGAATGCCGACGGGGCTGCCCAGGCAATTTTTAATGGCCAGAGGGCTCACCTTCTCGGGCGCTGGCTTTTCCGACCTTGGGTCACATCTTACATCGTGGGAGTAAGATAAAACTGGCCATGTGCCTAACCTCCTGGGGAGGTAAATAAAATGCTGTATTATTGATTTAAATAACATTAACCTGTTTTGATGGTAACAAAGGACTGATAAATAAAAAAAACTTTCGCATTCATTAATTTATATATATATATATATATATATATATATATATATATATATATATATATATATATATATATACATATATATATATAACAGCTATTCTTATGATGTATTCTTTCAATCTACACATTTAGAAACGAGAAGGTTATTTGAATTTGAATCCTGCCAGACTGCTTTTAATGAATCACTTATTATAGCTAATTCATCATCTATAATTCATTATAGGCCGATATCTGTATTATCAAATATATTTCTGAGGGTATATAGAATATATAAACCCACAAGTTCCGATTCCTCTGCAAACTCCAGAACACCCATTGTGAAATCAAAATAGGTTTTTCATTTTAGTTTGAACCCATTGTTCATTATTATTGATTTAAACTGATCTTCTACATTGATTTCATCCTTGGATATATCGGTATATATCTCGGCGAACTCTCGGGCGATGTTCAAGATATAGATGAATATAAATCTACGATGTTAAATTGTAGGAAAATACATTTATTTTTATTTTTTATATTATTAAACCAAGTGATTTGGTAATATTGCCCCATTAGTTTAATTTGAGATCTTTTTTATTTGCTTGTTAATTCTATAAAAAAAAATGTTTTCGAATCTTTTATATTTCGGGGTTACTCTGGTTAATTAAATGCAAGGGTTATTGTTAACATCCCTTTTCGTGGTCTTCCAATAAGATATAAGCTTCCTTAAGTTTTAATTTACTAACCTTGTCGCTAATTTTTAATTCAGTAGTGATTTGTTGACTTTCACCAATTATTATATCTATGCAGTTGCATGTGTTGGTGTGCAGTTATTTTGTTTTATGTGATTAGTTTGTTAGTCTCTTGGTTAGTGTCTAGTTGCATCTGCTTTTACGAAGATTTTGTTAAAGTTGTTGTGTAATTGTTTTTGAAAATTATTATGTTGGTTGTGGAACTCTAATTCTTTAATTATACTAAAAACTGTCGTTTTCGAAGCTAATCATATGGTCTATTGTGGGTGCGTTGTTTAGAAGTTTTAATATGTAGGATTCTTTTGTATCTAGTGTGTTCATATTTATTAATGAAGAAGTGTACTCGCAAGCGCATTTACGAGTTCGTCCGGCTTTCTAATTAATTTAATAATGCATCCATGTTTGCTAGGTGTTGGGATGTTTTAACTTTTTCCATGTTTATTTTTTCAGGTGCTGAAATTCCTTCTTGTAAAGGGCTCAACTACTTGAGAAAGTATATATTATTATTTTAGGTATACACACATATATTTCTGAGAGGTGAGATTATATATTGTGTATGGGTTTTCGGTATTTATTTCAATAGTGTTCAATATGTGATTAGAGCTCAGTAGTAGGCGCATGAAAAATTATATATGTCAATGAAGCTACAAAGATGTGTCTATGTTTCATCCCTATCGATATACATATGAACTGACCTGAACCACTGATTGCCCTTCTTAGATTCACTGATAATCGCACTAATCAGGGGACATTAGTCAATCAACCACCAAATACGAAATCCGGTGGATATTAATCCATTGTGTTGACATATTCTAGTACTACATATATATATATATATATATATATATATATATATATATATATATATATATATATATATATATGCAGCAAGTCATTATTTAAACAAGCGTTGTTAAATGACACGGTATTTTCGCGTTTGTTGATGTTTTTAGTGGTATTCTCGATGCGTCGAGCAAGCTTTCTGGTCTCCTGTGGCAGTCGGTATAGTGTGTTATTGGTTCGGACATCAGTCGAGCGCTTTCGACCTTCGTGGTCGTCATCAAAAGTAGGTTTTTATTTTTAAGAAAAATTGACGTATTGAGTTATTTATAATATTCTTGTAGGATTTTGCAGGAGGAGAGGGAGAGTTAAAGAAAAAAAACGGGGTGGTTGAGTCTATTATTTATTTTTTTATTTGTGTGTTCATTACTCTTGTTTGGTTATTTTTTTTCTTTGTTATTTTTAATATTTTCTTTTCGTTTCTTTATATTTTTATTTACATTTGTATATTTATTACTTTACTTTGTAAATTATGAAATACGTTTGATATGTAAGTACCGTTATTAAAGTACACTAACTAAATAGTTAATGTTGGGTTGTTTCCTTTTAATATATATTGCTTCTAGTATTTTTAGTTAGTGTATACAATCATTTTTATGTGTGATTTTATTGTTAACTGTTGGTATTATTCGTATATCGGCCGATTGTAATCTTTTGTTATGTGAAGTTATGCGGTGTTGAATGGCGCTGGTGTCGGATAGATGATGGGTAAGATGTCGGGAGGGAGTTGTTGTGTGGCCAATATAGATACTATATATTTGTTCTGTTCGGTTTGTAAGAAGACATTTTTCAAATGAACATATGAACTTATATAATAAGTTAGTTTGACTAAGGGTTGAGTTAATGGTGTTATTAGTTTTTATTATTAAATTAGACGTTTATAATTTTTTGTAGTAGATTATCAGTTCGATTTTCTTATGTTGTTCAATAGGTTTAGTGTATCGTTGTATCAGGTTAATTATTACCTTTTGGTCAGGTTAATAATTAAAGTGCATTTGGATTTTGTATTATAGGTGAAAAGTATCATTTTTGTTATGTTTTTGTTTTGTTTTTATCGTGTATGGAGTTTATATATCATTTTATTTGTTGATTAACTATTCTATTGGGGTACTTGTTATTGATTAGTATTTGTTTCATGTTGGTTAGTTCTTTATAATATATTTTCTAAATGAGGATATAGTATGTGTGCGATGAACGAGGTTTTTATAAGGGCTATTTTATATTTTGGGGGGCATTCGCTGTGATAGTTGACGAGGCTGAGGTGTTATTTGTTCAATTATATGTTGATGTAGTGTATTGCAAAATAGTTAATGCAGTTTATTAGTACATCTATGTAGGGAATTTTATTGTTAATGTTTAATTCGTGTGTAAATGTAAGGACTACGCGGGATTAGAGGTTTGCTGGAGTTTTTTAATATCTTCGTAATTTTCTGTAGCAATGAAAATATCATCTACGTATCTAGTGTATATGTTTGGTTTAGTTGTTGGGAAGAACAAAATATTTTCGATGTGCGTCATGTTGTATTCGGCGAAGATGGGGCCGAGGAATGATCACATCGAGACGCCGTCGATTTGTATAAATATTCCGTGTCATTCAACAACGCTTGTTTAAATATATATATATATATATATATATATATATATATATGCGTGTGTGAAACCGCTAATGTTCATATTATTAATCAACATTAATCAATCTAACTTAGACCGGCTTATACGTTCAGTATCGTCTTCACCTTTTATCAGGGTTTTTTTTCTGATTTATTTATCGGCCTATCGATTTAGATATATCTAAACATAATCGTTTTTATTTTCGATAGAATAATTTGTATCCAAGAGTAGAAATTCAATAAAATGATCAAATAATCACCATTTCTTTCTACAAAAACATTTTTTTATTAAATACATCAAATCATATATAAAGAATGAAAAGACTCAATGTGTAAGAAAAAACACATAAAACGAAAAAAAAAACTTTCCGGCTTTCTCAAACAGGCAATTTGTCATGAGAAGTTTACAACTAATCCATCGCCGGAAAAACAAATTAGAACTTTAAACAATTTTTTTTGGAATCGCGAGAACCTTATGAAAAAAAAAAATGTTTTATGAAAAATAATAAATAGCAGTGTAAGAGTCAGGATACACAGGAATGGTGGAAACGAGGCGAATTCAAAATCCTATCTGGTCATATCCGACAGCTAACTGTCAGTATTAATACTGTGTTTGAATAACAAGACGGAATATATATATATATATATATATATATATATATATATATATATATATATATATATATATATATATATATATATATATATATGCGTGCGTGTGTGTATGTTGTTATGCCAACCACAATCAAGAACACAAAATGAAACGAAATATACACCCAGAGAGAAGATATAAATACAGAGATGGGTAGAGAAGAGGATAAAAACAACTTAATATACAAACGAATGAATACTGGAAAATAAAACGTTGTTGGAAGCCTCATATATCATGTCAGCTCAACTAAGTATCCAATTACTAAATAGCGTTGTAGGAGTCAATTGATGGATTAATAATACGCAGAAGTATTACCCCGTATTGTATACGGGATTCTAGATGGTCAAAGGCGGATACATTATATATATATATATATATATATATATATATATATATATATATATATATATATATATATATATTAATATTATATACATATATTATATATATATATATATTATATTATGTATATATATTAATATTATATACATATATTATATATATATATATATTATATTATATATATATATTAATATTATATACATATATTATATATATATATTATATATATATATATAACTATTATATATATATATTTATATATAAGTATTTGATAAAAATATTTAATTATTATCCACATACGTATACGTTTCATCCTTGCGGAATTTCCAGTATGAAGATAGCTGTTCAAAACGGTCGCATGTTTCTGACTCCGAAACAGTACTATATACCTAATTTTAATAATTTAAAAAAAAAATATCCTCATACATATATGTTTCATGTTCACCAAGTATCATCGGTATTGATATATATATATATTAAAAAAAACAAAAAACAAATGACTCAATACTGGTCACCCCTGAAGAAGGAATTTTATTCCGTAATCGATAGGATTAATGTAAGAAAAAAAAATTAATCTTGTATTGCTAATTTGGCTTATATTTCAATTTTATTAACTTTCCATGCAATACTTTGAAACTTGAACGATAAACACACACACATTACTTGATAGCGTGCCAACGCATTCTTCGTTCGACACCGGTTTTTTAAATTCTACCCGCCATTCATAACAGCAAGGCGATGACGTCGTACCATCATTGACGTTTATCAAATTAACAAAAAAATAAGTTTCTTTATTCTTGTTTTTTGATGAAAAAAAAAAAAAAATGACTCAATACTGGTCACCCCTGAAGAAGAAATTTTATTCCGTAATCGATAGGATTAATGTAAGAAAAAAATAAATAAATTAATCTTGTATTGCTAATTTGGCTTATATTTCAATTTTATTAACTTTCCATGCAATACTTTGAAACTTGAACGATAAACACACACACATTACTTGATAGCGTGCCAACGCATTCTTCGTTCGACACCGGTTTTTTGAATTCTACCCGCCATTCATAACAGCAAGGCGATGACGTCGTACCATCATTGACGTTTATCAAATTAACAAAGAAATAAGTTTCTTTATTCTTGTTTTTTGATGAAAAAAAATAAAAAAAATGACTCAATACTGGTCACCCCTGAAGAAGAAATTTTATTCCGTAATCGATAGGATTAATGTAAGAAAAAAATAAATAAATTAATCTTGTATTGCTAATTTGGCTTATATTTCAATTTTATTAACTTTCCATGCAATACTTTGAAACTTGAACGATAAACACACACACACACACATATATATATATATATATATATATATATATATATATATATATATATATATATAACTCTTCCGTCATTGGCATTATTTGAACACCGGACTCAAGTAACCATCGATTTTCAATTTCCAAACACTCCAATCGATGTAGACGCCGTGACAGCCTTGTGAAATGACCGAGAAATAAAACTTGTATATCGTTAAGAACAACAGAAAATTTCTTAAGAATGTTCTATTTTCAAGCTATTTACATACCCCGCTAGATTACTTGCTCCTTGAATGAGTTTGAATTATAAATTATCACTTTTGTAAATATTATCTTTTAATATCAGCATACTTATATTTTTCATCTAAACCCAGGAATCATCAGTGTGGCTCTATGAACAATCTCTATCTATCTATCTATCTATCTATCTATCTATCTATCTATCTATCTATCTATCTATCTATCTATCTATCTATCCCCCTCTATCTCCCCCTCTCTCTCTCTCTCTCTCTCTATATATATATATATATATATATATATATATATATATATATATATATATATGCGAGACAAGGGGTCATGTGGCATGCACCAAACAGGCTGAAGATCGCATCCACTGGAGAATAGCTGTAAATGCATGCTTCAAAGGAGTGAGGCGAGAAACGACTATCCTTGGATGGAAAGGGAATCGCACAGACGGAGCTCTGGCAACAAGACACCCTCTACATTTGTGGCAACAGCAACAGAGCCTGTCGATCCAGGATAATTTGCACAGTCACAGGAGAATGGACTAATCTAAGGCGCAGACATCCATTGTCTCCTTGTACAGACAGAGGCCAAAAAATTGTTAGTGTATATGTGTGTGCCCGTATGGTATCAGCCTTTTAGAATATATAAGCCAAAAAACAATTAAATACAAAAAATCTGAGGGAGATAGAGAGACGATTAATAGATACGAAAAACCAGGTATATCGAAAGATTATTTTCAAATTATCTCACATAATTAGCTGAATATTTCGTATATGAAACTGGAATACACCGTCAGAAATGAGGTTTTATTCACAGGTTTTATCATAGGCATAGGAGGGAGGGAGTATAGACAAGAAGAAAGAATGAGACAAAGAAAAGAAAGAAAGAGAGAGAAAGAGAGAGGGGGAGGGACAGAGAAAAAGAGAGAGGGATAAAGATTGAAAAAAAGAAACGTAAGGTCACGCAGAAATGTTAATTTTATGTTATTCTTCTATTTGGTCATTGCCGACGAGATGAGAACAATCTACCACTGATGCTACTAAGGGGGTCAGTTCGAAATCCCGTATACTTTCCCAAGTTCGAAACGATCCATCGGAAGTTACATGAGCCGAAACGTTGTGAAAATAATAACCACGATGAGAATAGTAGTCCGAATAATCCAAATGATACAAATTATCAATCCTCATCTGAAAAGTTCTGAAAAGTAATAGTATTTATGCTTGAATGACATTTTTGTATCATCTATATACATCATCTGTTTTTGTTTGGGATGATGTAGTATTTTTACTTTTGCTCTGTATATCATATTTATTTCCTTACATAACACGTGCACACACAGATATATATATATATATATATATATATATATATATATATATATATATATATATATATATATATATATATATATGAAAATAATTATATCGTCCTAGCAGTAACGCAATAGTTCCCTTCCCTTGGTTCAACACTTTAGATGTAATTACCGGTACGGGTTTATATTTTAACCGTATTTACACGTCTCAATTGTGTAGCTGACTTGCGAGCCAAGATGTTAATGACGTTGGGCTACAGGGCCCAGGGTTTCAGTTCGAACGCGTTTGTATCATCATACTGCTGTGTCTTCAAAAGACACAACAAGCTTTATATTTAATTATTTAATTATATGTATGTATATATATATATATATATATATATATATATATATATATATATATATATATATATATATATAATGAGATATAAGTGTTAGTATAGTTTTGAAACGCCGTTGAAATAATAAACTTTGAAATTTTAGAACCAGCCAACCTGACGCGAGATTTTGTTAAATAAATGAAATATTTATTAATTTTTTTTTTAAATCCAAATTTTCGGTTTTAAAAAACCTTAATCATGGTAATACAGACAATATATTTTTTTTTCACTGTTTTTTTTTATTTCATGTCCGATATGTAGTGAAGCGTGCTGAAACGCGTGTGTACAATAATGAGATATAAATGTTACTACAGTTTTTAAACGCCGTTCAAATGATAAACTTTTAAATTTTAAATATACGTGTTTCAGGACGCTTCACTACAGATCAGACATACAAAACAGTCTGTTCGATAACATCAGAAGATCGTCGACTTCGGCTACGCCACAAGACTTCGACTATATAAAAAAAAGGAAAATATTGCCTGTATTACCATGAATAAGATTTCCTAAAATCGAAAATTTGGATTAAAAATGATTTCTAAATATTTCATTTATTTGCCAAAATCTCGCGTCATGTTGGCTGATTCTAAAATTTCAATATATATATATATATATCACTTTTTTATTTTATTTACTTACTATTATATATTTTTATTTATTTATGAATTTTCAACGAATGTGAAATCTGCAATATTTCAGATTTAGTTAGTTTCTCTGTGAATTTAAACTGCATTTTTCTTTTCTTTTTATTTTTCTTTGTCTTTTTGTTTAAAATAACTCAAAGCTTCTTTAGACTATATATTGGGTATTTAGATCTGTATGGCTTGGTTTCCTTCCTCTTGTCTAATTGCCTTTCTGGTACTTATAGTACTTAAACCTTTTTTTTTAATGCAACTTTAATTCCTATATAATTTTATTTCTAGCTACCATATCGCAGAATGGTTCTTGGGTGTAGTGTTTAGATATTATTATTATTATTATTATTATTATTATTATTATTATTATTATTATTATTATTATTATTATTATTATTATTACTATTGTTATAAGGAATTTTATTTTATATGCAAATTACCATATCACACGGTAGTCTTAAGGGTAGTATATTATTATTATTATTATTATTATTATTATTATCATTATTATTATTATTATTATTATTATTATTATTATTATTATTTATTTATGTATATATAAGTGAAATTTTAAGTTGAATTATTTCGACACTTGATTATTGGAGAAATGGTAGTTTGATCTGTACCATTGGAGAGTCATGCATATAACTGTCCTGTTTTTAAATCTCCGAAACAGTTACATGGAAAACAGCTGATGATCCCCGTGTTAATATTAGATGCTTTCGTTAAGGTCTCCTGTTTTTGTTTCACTGTTAGATACTTAATCCCCCTTTTTATTTTATTTACTTACTATTATATATTTTTTTTATTCATTTATGAATTTTCCAACGAATATTAAATCTGCAATATTTCAGATTTAGTTAGTTTCTCTGGGAATTTAAACTGCATTTTTCTTTTTTTTCCTTCTTTTTTGTCTTTTTGTTTAAAATAACTCAAAGCTTCTTTAGACTATATATTGGGTATTTAGATCTGTATGGCTAGGTTTCCTTCCTCTTATCTAATTGCCTTTCTGGTACCTAAAGTACTTAAGCTTTAAAAAAAATAAATTTAAATGCAACTTTAATTCCTATATAATTTAATTTCTAGCTACCATATCGCAGAATGGTTCTTGGGTGTAGTGTTTAGATAGTATTATTATTATTATTATTATTATTATAATTATTATTATTATTATTATTATTATTATTATTATTATTATTATTATTATTATTATTATTATTACTAAAATGACTATTATTATTATCATTATTACTAAAATTACTATTGTTATAATGAATTTCATTTGATATGCAAATTACCATATCACACGGTAGTCTTAAGGGTAGTATATTATTATTATTATTATTTGATTATTATTATTATTATTTATTTATGTATATATAAGTGAAATTTTAGGGTGAATTATTTCGACACTTGATTATTGGGGAAATGGTAGGTTGATCAGTACCATTGGAGAGCCATGCATATTATAACTGTTCTGTTTTTAAATCTCCGAAACAGTTACATGGTAAACAGCTGATGATCCCGTGTTAATATTAGATGCTTACGTTAAGGTCTCCTGTTTTTGCTTCACTGTTAGATACTTAATCCCCCTTTTTATTTTATTTACTTACTATTATATATTTTTATTTATTTATGAATTTTCCAACGAATGTTAAATCTGCAATATTTCAGATTTAGTTAGTTTCTCTGGGAATTTAAACTGCATTTTTCTTTCTTTTTCTTTTTTTGTCTTCTTTTGTCTTTTTGTTTAAAATAACTCAAAGCTTCTTTAGACTAATATATATATATATATATATATATATATATATATATATATATATATATATAAACACAGTGTCAATGTCAACGGACGTTATCTGATCACAATAATGAATCATATTAGTACAGGACGTAGAAAATTACCTTGAAGCGCGCAGTAACCGTATATGGGACGATAACTCTAGAGCAAAAGTTCAAAGAATTTAACTGGATGTTCAAACTGAACGAAACGGAAGTTGTTCGTCGGGTATGCAATCTGGTATGACACGCTGATCAGAGAAGCGTCGGGAATAATGCCCAAAAATTGTTGCACACGGTTTTTAGGGGAAGGGGAAGGAGATGATCGAGAGTCACAGCGACTATTTATGTACAATAAACGAGCCGAAAGCTGAATGATTACAAAGGTCTCGACTGTCTATCTTAACACGATAGGGTGCCGAAGAGGACTTTTGATTATAATTGGGCTGTAATGCAAATGTGTGAGCCCATCCCCCAGGGTTCGGTCATGGACAAATGCCACTAAACGACTTTCACATAACAACAACGATATTTTCAAAAGTCGGTTGATGATCGGCCTTTCTTGACCTACCACTGGCTTCTTGCTCTATTATATTCCGATGTATTAATTATTACATGTCCGAAGGTCTGATCATTTTATATAATTGCCCTTATTTAGCTATTTTGAATCAGTTTAATCGCCAGTATGAAACATTTTATTTATTTTATTTTTATAGAATTCTTGCAGTTAAATAAAGAACATTTATTAGAAATAAAAGTTTATTTCAATAAGTCCTTATTTAATTGCCTCCACACGAAGTCATTTTTTTGTCTACTTTATCAAGACCTATACGTTGCGGGATGACGTCAGAAACCTTTTACTAATGCCCTTGTGTCTAACTTAATTGCACGTTTTTATATATCGGTTTCATCTTTATCCACTAATTAAAATCGTAACATTATTCGTTTTCGTTTCGTTACTTATTTTTTTTTAGAGTTTTCAGTTTCTTCCATTCCGTTTTTTACATGTAACTTTGTATCTTTATAATAAACTTTTTTGTGTCGGTCGGTCGGTCGGTCTGTCATGGTTTCATTTTGTCTGTCAAGCTTAAGTATTTTTTAATGATCTTAATGAATTAAAAACTGCACTGTCGAGTGTTGTCAACATTGATGTGTCAATTGTGGCAATAACCCTGAATATACGTCTAACATTTGTGTTGGATTGACTGAAGAGTTTTAAAGTCTTTTTACGTTTGTCACGAGCGAGTTTGAAATTATATTTTAGTTGCTGTAATACGTTAATTTGAAATAACATTTTTATTGGCCTGTTACGCTCAGTTTCATATAGCATTTCCATCGCTAAACACACATTCTGAATGGATACCTCTTAAAAATATCCGTTCTTGTGTCTTTCTATTTTCTTTACACTTTTTTTAGTTGCTTTCTTTATTTTCTTCTTTTTTCGTTGTTTGTTCCTTTCTTAATATTTCCATTTCTATCTCACTTTCTTCCCTTCTCTTTTCTTTTCATCAGTTCATTCTGTCTTTCTTTTATCTGTCTCTTATTACTTTTCTCCTTTTCCTTTCTTTTTCTTTAATTCTTCTTTCTTTTTCTTGCATTTCTCTTTAATTATTTTTTATTTTATTCATTTCTTACTCGTTCTCCTTTTCGTTCTTTTCTTCCTTTTGTCTTCTCTTTCTTTCCGTTTTTTTGTCTTTGTGTATGAACTGCTTTCTGTTTTCTCGTCGTTACTTCATTCGTTTATTCATTTATACTTTCTATTTTTTATTCTTTTTTTCCTTTTTCCTTTTGCACTTATTTCTCTCTTTCCCTTTTTTCTTCAATTTTAATCAAGTTTACTTACTTTCTTTATTCTTTCTTTGCTTTCTCTCTCTCCTTACTTAATCCATTCTTTCCTCTTTTCTGTTTTCTTAAATTCTTTCATTTTTTCCCTTAAAAATTATTTAAAAGTTTAAAGAGATAAAACGTATAAATTGTCATGGTACGACGATTCAGCTTGTTAGCATTGGTTTCCCAAATTCTCTCGACATTCAGATACTAACAGGATGGAGACCGTGAACGTGGTTCTATAAAACCGTCATGATTAGAACTTGGCACCGCAGATCGTCAGTTCACGCCTGTATTCTCTTCACCACAGAAAACCTTACGTTAAGCGTGATGGTGCAAATCAAATGCTTTTTGAAATTGAAGCATGACAGACCAACGAACAAAGCCCTTCATGAAGATGCGAGGACGCAATAAAAATATCCAAATTCCCAATCTTATGGTTTAATATCTGAAAGCTAAAGAAATGAAATATTGAAAAGAAACTTATTTTGACATTTGTTTAGTATCAAGTCATAGGAGGACGAAGCGAAAACAACTTTGGATTAATTATTTATAATGGCTTTCACTTAATGGCAATAATTCTTCAATCTAATAACTAAGTTATGCATCGGTAGCAAAACAGGAGAGTCTACCAATAAACAGGTGTCCATTATAAACATTTCTATATACATATGCATACACGCATATATATATATATATATATATATATATATATATATATATGCACACATGTAAACTTATATATATAGAAGCTTATGAAATTCTGAAAAAATGATAGTTACATTCCTAGTCAAAACGCAAACAAAGATTTGTCGCAGAGCTTAGTAGGTGAGTTTTTTGTACAAATTCAGCTTTTTTTTAACCGCACCGCTCACTACGCAAACGGACAAATATGACATTAGTATTAGGGTAGTCACACTTTTTGAGGCAGATGTTCGAATCCGGTAAGAGTCTCATTTTTCATTTTGCTGTTTTCTTAGTTAATTCCCAGCCATGTGAAATAAATGAACCGTTTATTTAATGGCATTACCTACGCAAATACTCGTGTAAAACCAAAAAAAGCAGCGTGATATATAATACAGTTATATATATATATATATATATATATATATATATATATATATATATATATGTTACACCGGCCGTTCTTACACAGGAGAAACTACACCGGTTGTCACTATAAATAGTGCGAGTCACCAGAAGACAAAGCACAGTCTTGTAACTGTCGTTCAGTCGCTTTCTTGGCCTTTTGGCCAAGATCAAAGTGTAGTATCTGTTCCGATGGATACTGCACGAGACTGGTCCTGTGCAGTTCTAGGAGGTCCACCCTCCCAGGCTTTGCCTCCCCTCTTTGGGGAGGAGTAAGTTTATTGCTTACTGTCTGAGGCGCCCCTATCGGGGAATGCCGACGGGGCTGTCGTGGCAATTTTTAAAGGTAATAGGTGCTCTCCCTTTAGAGTGCTGATTTATCAAACCCCACTTTCCGACCTTGTGTCACATTTTA
This sequence comes from Sepiola atlantica, assembly GCA_963556195.1. Taxonomy (NCBI): domain Eukaryota; kingdom Metazoa; phylum Mollusca; class Cephalopoda; order Sepiida; family Sepiolidae; genus Sepiola; species Sepiola atlantica. The sequence continues at coordinate 91,557,155 of OY744522.1, read as the reverse complement.
CTCTGTGGGGAGTAGATAAATACCCAGTCTTGTAACTGTCGTCTCAGTAAGCAACAAAGTCCGACTGTTACTACGTTATTTATTCACTGCTGTAAGTTCGTTGTTAGTTATTGTTACTTATTGTTATTATCGTTATTTGTTAAAGTTGTTGCTTATTTTTTGTTACTCCTTATTTTTTTATTTGGAGTTTGTTATTTTTTTTTTTCACCGTTCTCCGGCCATGGCGACTGCCAGCTGTGTGCCTGCGGAGACCACTGCAATGGTTGAGAAGCCATCTCAGCCGCTCGAAAAGTCTGAATGGAGTAGGCCTCCTGCTCTACATATCGACGTTGGCGAATTTGTCGCTAAAGCCAAAGACTGTACTGAATTTGTTACAGAGACTGGTATTATTATCCAATTACCAAGATTGGAAGAATTTGCAAAAAAAAACCATTCTAATGTTTGTGGTAGACCGAAAATCTAAAAAGTTGATAAGATCGACCAAGGATACTGTTGCAACGACTGGATTACGTGTCGAGAGAATTGTAAAGTGCAAGGGCTATAATACATGGAATAGTCTTTTCAAGACCGAGGAAGAATGTATTCAACTCTCCAAAAAAGAAATTATCACGAAAGACTATATACTCCGTATGGAGTATATGGGACGTAGAAGAACAACCATTTCCGTTTTGAAGTACCGGCGGTGATACCTGGTGAATATTTAGGCGCCTTTTTGCTGAAGTTTGGTGATATAACTGCGATTTAGGTTGATAAGTTTAATGGAACGTGGTCGTTTGACGTTTGGCTGAATGAATCGGCTTTTAAAAAAGTACCGTATTATATTGAGGCAAACGGGGAGAAATTGCCAGTAGTGGTGTCTGGAAGGCGTCCAGCTTGCTGGATATGTAACGAGGTGGGGCACTTAACATTTACTTGCCCCACGAGGATGAAACCGGCCCAGCCTAACCCCAAAAACAGAGTTCTCGAACACTTGACCCCCAAAGTTTCTTAAGATAAGACGACCCCCCCCCAAATCCAACTGCTGCTACGATTACTCCGGAAGAATTTGAAGACTTGTGCAACACTTCGAACGAATCTCCAAAAAAAAAAGTCGTTTGGAATATTGTCACTGGCAAAAAAGCACCAAAATCGTACGCACAAGTTATGACTGAGGAAGAACAGCTGGAAATCGAAACGAGCAATGATCCTGGTGGTGAACAATATGAGAACATTCTAAACCTTAAAAAGACTCTCGACGAGGAGCGTAAAATAGAGGGAAAAAAGGAAAAAAAAAAACGAAGAAAAAAAAAGTGGTCTCCGAAACTACAGTTAATTCGGTTAAAACAACTTCCCCGGCCAAAGAACGTCGCTCCACAGTCAAAGGTGCACCCCCTCCCCCATTAAAGTCGTCCCCACCAGTAAGGGAATCTAACTTGACCCCTTTATCCAAAGAGAAGTCCGTTTCCCCCAAACCATCTCCTTTCTGCTCCCCCAGCAACACCCCTAAAAATACACCGCCCCCCTCTCCAATGAAGATTGATATGCCCCCTCCTGCCACAACCCAGAAACGTCAACGAAGCCCCTCTATAGAGGCTCCCAAAAAAAAGAAGCCCTCTTTCTTCACCGACAAAGATGTTTGTAAGGTAACTTCAGAGACTGAAAACCACATGATGAACCACCACAAAAAGGATTATCGACACCTAGCTACGCTGAAGACGGTTCATAAAAAAGATATTTCTAACCCAGAAAACTTTTTAGAAACCAAAAGACTTTTATCTGTAGTAAGATCCAGAAACAAGGCGAAGGGGGTATGGAGCATGATGGAGGAGGCGAATAACTCATTTAAGATGTCGCCTCCTCTCGCTTTCTTTAATGACGACGAATTAAAACTACTTCAAAAGTCTTGTGTTGGGAGGGTCCCTGTACGTATCCATCCAACTCTCTATAGGGCGATAAAATTAACTTTCCCCTTGGACATTGGCGGTTTGTCCCCGGACGGTCTCATTACTACTGAAATGGGACAAGGTTCTTTGGGGTCATCTGTCGGTGTCTTAAAATCGTCTATGTTCGTTTCGGGTTCCCAACTCTAAGAGCACTAGAATGGCACTCAGATTAGCAAGCCTAAATGACCGAGGGTTAAGGGACACCGCTCGTAAACTTCGAGTAGTACGTGACCTTCAGCAACTCGGCGTGGATGTATGTTGTTTGCAGGAGACCCACTTTATTCCCAGTGATTATCAGGGTGCGCTGACTAGAGACTTTCAGCTCTATTCAGCGTACTTTGAAACTCACTCAAGAAGGGTTTCCTGGCTAGTTAAGCGCACACTGAATGCGACGTGTGACCCAATCTATGCGGATCCTGAGGGAAGGCTGTGCGTTCTTGATGTTACCGTAAAGGATGTGGCTTTTCGGCTCATTGGGGTTTATGCGCCCAACGCCTATTCTGAGCGGGTTCCTTTTTTTCGGCAGATCGAGCCCTTTATGGATACGTCGCGTCGGATAATTCTAGCGGGAGACTGGAACGCGGTCTTGGATCCCGATTTAGATAGCTTGGGAAATCCTAGGGGAACTAACAGCAACGGGGATGTTAAGGCATTTCGTGACTTTATCGATAAGTTCGATCTTGTCGATAAATTTCGAAATGAGAAACCCCGTGAAGTAGTATGGACTTGGACTGCTAGTCGCGGCTCCGATTTAGGGCAACTTTCGAGTTACCTTGATCGGTTCTTAATTAGGAGAGTCGATTTAGGGCTTTTAGATTGTCCAAGTTTTCATAACATAGTTTACTCGGATCATAGGCTTGTCCGGGTTCGGGTAAACTTAAATAGTCCTAAGCCTAGATTGGCTGGGTACTGGAAGTTCAACACATCGTTGTTCGATTTGAAGGACTTCCAGGAACAGCTTTTACTAACATTACAGAGGGAATTGACGGGTGCTATCATTGGGAATAAGTGGTGGGGCCATCTTAAGAACGTTATTAGGTCCTTCGTTGCTGATTATAGTCGTCGACTCAACCTTAGATCTAGGGCAACGAAAGTGGCACTAGAAGCTAGATTAAGTCGGGCGGTTGAAGCGGGGGATAGCGTTACCTTTACGGTAGCTAAAACGGAACTGAACTCCTTGGACAACAAGGCAGATCAGGGATTGTTAAAAAGAGTGCCGCACGAGGCGACAAACATGGCCGCGTCACTGCGTGTGGAGGAACGTCGACGGTCTACTGATCGACACATCGCCAGTGTCACATTATCGGATGGGCGTCTCGTGACTACAAACGACGGGATTTTGGAGGGGTTTCGCTCTTATTTTCAGGATCTTTTTACCAAGGAGCCCGGTCTGACAATGTTCGACGCCTATTTAGCTGACTTTTCTCGTCTCAAGGAGACCGAAGCAGCTAGGTGCGAAGGGTGTATAAATGAGGATGAAGTCCTGGGGGCCCTAAGGCAGGTTGGCCTTGATAAGTCTCCGGGTATCGATGGTCTGCCTTACGAACTGTATTTGAGGTTGTCGCCCATTTTGGTCCCCCTGTTGGCTGTGTTGTTTAACTCCTGGTTTAGGAACGGGTCTATCCCCCAGTACTTTACCAGGGGTATCATCAAATTGCTTCGCAAGGACAAAAGTGGTGGGGATGGTATAGGTAATTTCCGGCCCTTAACAATGTTAAAGAGTTAAAGATTTGGGCCAAGATCTTAGCTAATCGTCTGCAGGTTGTCTTGTTTCGTCTAATAAGTCCCGAACAGACTTGTTCTGTTAAGGACCGGACTATTCAGGATAATTTGCACATGATACGCTTGATCATAGAGAAAGTCGACACTGAAGCCGCGCTGATCAATTTAGATCAGTCCAAAGCATTCGATAGGGTCGATCATCGTTACTTGGAGGCTGTCTTGTCTTCGGTTGGATTTGGTCCCCATTTCCGCTCCTGGATTCGCCTCTTTTATGCAAACCCCGGTGCGTTGGTTGAAGTGAATGGATTTAGGTCGAAGCCTTTCGATTTGTCCAGATCTATTCGTCAGGGATGTCCGCTTTCACCGATGCTTTATGTGCTTGCGTTGAAGCCTTTCCTTCGCAGGCTTAGGGTGAATCCGGTCCTTCGTGGTATAACTTTGTCTGGTGCTTGCCCATGATTAAGTACTCCGCCTATGCCGACGACGTCACTGTGCTTGTAACGAGCAGTGCTGAGATTAGGGTCGTCGACATGGAAATAAGACGGTATGAACAAGTGACAGGGGCCAAAGTCTGTTGGCTTACGCATTGGTGCCTGGAGGGGTGTCCCCCTTCAGGGGCCCTTTGGCTGGACGGAGGGGCCTTGCAAGATACTCGGCGTCTGGTTTGGTCCTGATCTCCAGTTGGAGAAAAATTGGTCGGAAGTGTTGAAAGCGGTTAAGGCTGCAGCCCGTCTGTGGTTTTTGAGAAATCTTACTTTAAAAGGAAGAGCGGAGGTGTGTAATTCTCACATTTATCCTCTCACCATCTACCGTCTCAACGCTTGGCATACCCAGACCGCCTTCAGACGGATGCAAGTAGCAGATCTCCCGGCGAACCATGGGCTGCTTTCCGCGCCACAAAAACACGAAAAGAGCCTTCACTAAATCAATTAGTGTGTCCGCCGGCAGAGGGAGCCCTCTGCCGGCGGACACACTAATTGATTTAGTGAAGGCTCTTTTCGTGTTTTTGTGGCGCGGAAAGCAGCCCATGGTTCGCCGGGAGATCTGCTACTTGCATCCGTCTGAAGGCGGTCTGGGTATGCCAAGCGTTGAGATTCGTCAATATACGCTTCGCTTACACTACCTAGACCGAATGTGTACACCTTGGGAAACGGTGAATTCTGGAAGGAAGACACCAAGAAAGCCTTTCCGGCTTTGAAAAGTGTGCACTTACATGGGGGTGAGGCATTACGTTTACCTCGACGCGAGTGCTTCTTTTATCGCGAGTGTCGACAGTCCTTGAAGTACCTTCTAAGGGTGTCAGAAAGCCTCTCTGACACCCGAGTGTTGTATCGTAAAGCACTATATCGGGTTATGGTGAGGGGATCTGTTCGTGACAGTATTACTGAGGAGCTCGGTCTTACGAAGGGAGAACTTCGCTTGGTCTGGCCTTGGGCGCCTGGGTTGAAATGCTGCGATAATTACGAGGCATCACTCACCTGGCTGATAATAAGAAATGCACTCTGGGTCGGCAAAAAGCTTTACGCAGCGGGATTAAGAGAGACACCGAGTTGTGTTCGATGCGGTGACTGGGAGGAAACGACCAGTCATGTTTTCTTTCATTGCCCCATCGTTCGCCCGCTGTGTGAGTTCGTTGAAGGCTACACGGTTCGCATGTTGAACGGACAGTTCTTCGTTTTGGAGTCTTTTTCGACATGCTGCAATTGGGCACTAATCATGAAGTGGGAGGAGCATTATGTGTTTCTTTGCTTACTAGCTGTTATGAGAGGAGTGATTTGGTCGACACGACAGAAGGAAGTCTACGGGGAAGAGACCTTCACTGCTCCCCAGCTTGTCCTCATTTTCCAGTCTCGCCTGAAAATGCGTATCAGGCTGGAGAAGGTGAAACTCCCTCCGGCAGATTTCAACGAAAGGTGGGTGAAAGTTGCGCGTTTGTGTCGTGTGAATGGAGCTAATTTTGAGTGGTACTTGGACGTGCCTTAGACAGAATATTGGGTAGTCGAACCGAACACTGACCCTTTTATTTGACCCGGTTAAGCAAGATTAGTGTATGTTTTGTTTTCTTCCCCATTTTTAGCTTAGCTAGAGGTATGTAAGTTGTCATAGGTCCCATTTTTTTTTTCGTCCTCTCCGCCCCCCCTTTTTTTTACCCCGACTTTTATTTTATAATTCCCATTCCCGACCCCAATTAGGTGACTGATCTGTTGTTTTGTCAGAGATGCAGGTCTGCTTTCGTAATTTCGAAAGAGGTGTCAGAATAAAACTTTCGTGACCTGCATCGCCTTTTTTCGACTGGCAAAACTACTTATCGGCCACATTCTTTAGTGGGAGGTTCTTATACTAACATTTAATTTTATTTCTTTTTCATTGTATATATATATATCATTTTTATTCCCCCACTTCCCATTTCATGTATATATTGTCATTTTTGGGTTTTAAGTAGGTAAATCATGGAGTAAATTTGTTTTGGTGATTGTGACTAGTTAAGTTAAGAATGTTAGTTAGGTCAACATTTTCCCCATCCTCCTTGTAGGCCTCGTGCAACATTTTGAAATTTTTTCAAATAAATATCCAGTCTTGTAACTGTCTAGCCAAGAGATAGTCAGTTTCTTACTTTGTTAATACACTTGTTAAACCAACCCTCGACTTGACTTCCTTTATTTATTATTTACTGTGGGACAACTTCACAACAATATATATATATGTATATATATACATGTATATATATATATATATATATATATATATATATATATATATATATATATATATATATATATATATGTATATATATATATATATATATATATATATATACAACAATATATATGTGTGTGTGCGCATACGTGTGTATATGTTTGTGCATGTTCAAATGCTATCTTTTTTTCAATTTCCATATCTGTTGGTATTTGCTGGGGATGAGACATCCTACCGGATGCCAGACATTAACCTGCTATTTCATAGACTCCAACTGATAGATCATTTTCGGATTCTAATCGTCCCTTTAAGCGCAATTGTTGTATGTCGCTTGCACTTGGTTCACCGGGTAAATTCGCCAGGTAGTTTTTGAAATTCTCTTTTATGAGGCCGGTTTCTCTTGATGCGCACATATATAAATATATGTGATTCTTTAGATGTGTATATATTATATAATGTATGTTTGTAGTTTTAAGTGTGTGTATATGCTAATCTGCACCGAGACGGGTTACTGTGAGAGAGATTTGACATAGAATTACACAAAAGTAGAGGAAAATGATATCTAAAAATCTATAAAGATGTGTGAGTATGTGTGTATATTAAAATACTCATTTATATGTGGTACTATCAGTGAGATTATAGATAAAATGACACAAAACACATAGAGTAAAATTATATCTAAAATTGAAAATAAAAAAAACGTATATTTCCCCTTGAAACGGAGTAAAATAGAACGATGCCCCTTTTGTCTAAAAACCGATGACTAGTAGTGTTTTGACTTAGAAACCGCATGGAGAGCTCCTCTATCTCTTGGGTTAAAATGTTGTACCTTGATATGAATATTAATTTCACACTTTACTGAGGTATTTGACAATGGATCTATTCTTATCATGTTTATTTTGTTTAGGTGACACTTGAACATTTTTTCGAACCTTGGTGTTGATTTTTACTATGTACGTATGAAGAAACGTTCGGACGAGCGCCGCTGTTTGAACATATTTCATGTTGTATTGTCTGACTAAAAATAAACATTTTCTTGAAACAGCTGTAAACAATTTTAATAAATTTGTGTACACTCTTTATTTGGAATATGATTCGAAAATACTTTTAATTTAAAATAAAAAATAAATTTAATCATTTAAATTAAATATATATATATATATTCTATGCTCTATCACATTAAATATCGAGCTATAGGTGTTTGCATGTTCATGATTGATCTTTGTAATTAACTGGACAATATTTTTAATTGATTTAAATTTGTATATATATATATATATATTCGCTCTGTCCTCTCGGCCATCGAACATGAAACGTGGGAAATTAGACTACTTAAACGGTTCCACGAACATAATTGGAACCTTGCTTTATAGCTAAATAACAGTCTGATTGTATTATATATATATATATATATATATATATATATATATATATATATATATATATATATATATATATATATATATATATATATATGAAGAGTTCGAATGCAAAACGCGATAAATCCAATTTGTTTAAATTGAGACCTTAATCAATAAAATAACGAATACATTAAATATAGACTTCGAATAACAGCTTATTTTGATTGAAAGCAAAAAATAATTATTCTGGTATCATATTATGTAAAACATAATTTGACTGTGTGGTCAAGTTTTGAAATGTAACACTTTTTACAGTGCTAGCTTCGTAATTTTTTAAATGGCGTTTATCGCGTTTTGCATTCGAACTCTTCATATATATATATATATATATATATATATATATATATATAGACATACATCTGGCATTATCTAATACATATATATATTCACCAAAAAATTTAGATCGTAATATTTTTTTAAATGCAACTTTCGTCTGAGTACACGCGTAAACACCAATATTTCCAACCACTTTCTACCCCCTTCCCATCCTCTCTCTACGCTGTGTTAATTATGCAACATACCTCCCCTCCTCTTATCATGACATTAATTGCATAAATATTTAAAACTAGCTGACCCGTCTCGGGGGAAAGTAGATTAACTCAAGAAATTCTATATTCAACGATCAGGCGCAAACACGTATCCCACAATGTTAAATGCAGATCTCCAGAATGTTCTCTCATTTAAGGCTGATGTTACCTATTATTAGTAATTGTATTTTCACAAATACCATGGTTGTCCCTGTAGATACCTATCTCATTCATGTGACTCTACAGCTCGACTTTTTCTTTCGCTGAAGCAAGTATAAACGCTCTTCTTGAGACTGTTCATTACTTTCTCTGATTGTCGACATCTCTTTTGAGAGTCAACTGCTCTAATTCTGTTTCGCATTATTCACGTGTTTTCCTTGGAAAGAACGAGCCAATAATCTGAAGTGACTTCCCACTGTTTTTTGTTAGTTCTGAATATGAAGTCGCCGAAAAGCGAAAATAGAAAATGCTAAAGTAAGATCGCTGTGTACAAAACTAATAAACTTGTGTCATTATTTGGATTATTATCTCCGATAAGAAAAAATGTGTCAAACGACAAAATAATAAAGAAAGGAAAAGGTACATTTCCTATGTATATACGAAACAAAAACCTATTATTTACCCGTATAATTGTTTCATAGTTTTGTTTTTTGTTGTACTGATCTATGGTGATAACTTGAACAGGAGAGAATTCACTTTAATTCATCGTATTTGTAGCGCAGGCTTAGTCAGATCTAACTAAAGTATATATATTGCACCACCACCAAACAATCTAAAAAATGTAAGTGTTCTCACTGCATGAGGAAAACAAGAAGTTATCCCTTATTTGTAGGGTAGGGGTAGGGCATAATTAGTCAGTGGGGCATAATAGATCAACTCACAGATTTCTTTCATTTTCTCCCGACTCAAAGTTCTTTCTATGCTTTCCTTCCTGGAGTCACCAGCTTTGGGAAGTGCTACTAGTTCACTTGCTGATTTTTTTATGATACAATTATCTCATCTACTTCTGTAGAAAAGAATTTGGGTTTGGAAAACATAAAAAATTGAGATTATGACATTAATGACGGAGTTACAAAAAATCAATTATTTTCCAAGGACGGCATAATGGGTCAGATTTTTATTTGTGCGGCCACTGAATCGGCTACCAGTTCACAAGAATAGTCAGTAATACGAATAGATTTGTTTAATGAGCTTGTGCTTATGACATTTGTGTGCTATATTTAGAGGATATGGAAAGATAGGAAAGATTGTCTAGGTGAGAGAGCTTGTGTTTATTACATTTGTATGCTATTCTATATTCGCCTAACTATTATTTTAAGGAGCTATTCTGTATTTTTTCTGTTAAGGTATTGTTATAATAGTGGTAGCTATAAATATAAAGCTCTCCAAGTATCTATTATTGTTATGTTGCATGTTGGAACTGCTTATCACCTTTTGTTTTGACAAAATATTTTTTTATTTAGACAATGGTGACTAATTATGCCCAACTACCTAAAATATTTCATCAATTTCCATACCGTTTGGAAGAACGCATTATATTTTTCCACAATGGACTCATGCAAGTAGACTCTAAAGAAAATACTTATAAGTATTTACATTTTTAGAATTATTTTAAAGCAAAAAACGGTGAATTCGAAGAATAAAAGAACTATCCCCTAAAAAACAAATTCGTCTTACAGTATTGTTATTATTGTACAGTAGAATACTAAATAGTTCCCACATTTAAGTTATGTTCCCTCCCCAACTCCGAGGGTATGGTGGTAAAAATTATTAGTAAAAAGAACCAGTGGTTACAACTTAGTAACCATTTATTTATATACCTCCCACAGCGGTAAGATGTGACACAAGGACGGTGGAAGATCACATGACCTTTAAAAATTGCCTGCGCAGCCCCGTCGGTATTCCCCGGTCGGGGCGTCTCAGGCGATTAGCAATAAACTAACCCCTTCTCAAAGGGTGAGAAAGCAAATCCTTAGAGGGTGGACCTCCTAGAACTGCACAGGACAAACCCACAGATCGGCGGAATCAAGGCCCGAAGGCCAAGACGGTACCGGTCTATATGGTGTAGTATCCATCGGAACAGATACTACACTGTGATCCCAGCCAGGAAAGATCAATTGATTGTTTTATTTTATAAGAAACAGTTGTTAAAACTTCGTTTTTTTTTTTGATACTAGTAATAAACAATGGTTAAAAGTTAGTAAACGATTGCATTGTTTTGTTTTAGTAAAAAGAAAGCAGTCGATAAAACTTAGTAAGTGAGTGTTTGTTTTAGTTTTAGTATAAAAATAGTCGTTAAAATTAGTAAACAGTTATTTTTTTTTGTTTTTACTAGAAATTGTCGATAAAGATGAATTCGCGATTTTCTGTTTTGTTCTAGTAAAATAAAACAGGCGCTAAAAGTTAGTAAACAATTTCCTGTTTTGTTGTCTTTACTAGAAACTGTGAATAAAAAATTATTAGCGATTTTCTGCTTTGTTTCAGTAACAAAACAATCGTTAAAAGTTGGTGAGCAATTTTCTGTTTAATTTTATTACAAAAACAGTCGTTAAAAGTTAGTAAACGATTTTCCGTTTGGTTTTAATCAAAAAGTCGTTAAAAGTTAATAATCGATTTCCCGTTTGCTTTAATAAAATGTTTTTAAAAGTTCGTAAGCGATTATCTGTTTTGTTATAGTAAAAGGAAAACATTCGATAAAAAGCGGTAAGAGATTCTCTATTTGGTTTTAGTACTTTAAAAACCGTTGTTAAAAGTTAGTAAAAAAAATTCCGTTTCGCTTTAGTAATAAGACATAGCCGATTAAAGTTAGTAGGTGATTTTCTGTATGGTTTTATTATTACAAACAGTTGTAAAAAGTTAGTAAGTCTTTATCTGGTTTGTTTTAGCAAAACTAAAAAAAGTCGATAACACTTCGTAAAATATTTTCTGTTTCGCTTTACTAATAAAAACAGTTGTTAAAAAATAGTACGCAGTTTAACTTTCTGTTTAAGTGAATAAAAATAATAACCGATTAAAAAAAAGTTACTTACGAAGACCCGATGCGTCAGTCTCCATTGTGATTTCTATGTCAGCTGTGTATTAATTTATTCCTGCATCCTAAAAAGTAAATAAATGTATTCTGAATAACGAGACAGAATTGTTGAAATACATTCAATCCGATATTCCGTTATTTCTTCGAATATAGCAAGAACGCGAGATGTTACATTATGACGGGCCCTGTATTTTGAAAACGGGTAAAGTAGCTAGTATGAATTATGAACTGGGTGAAAGAAATAGGATGAGGGCAAAACAAGTGCATATGTGATTTGGGACAAACAGACATGTCTCCCGGTGATTCCTCCTGGGAATCATAAACACTGGATGTATGCTGGCCGAGATGAAACGCTCGGATAAAAAAGGTTAGACACAAAAGCGATATTGAGTTCTGTTATGACATTCATTGAAGGGCCAACGGGCTCTGACGTCACAGATCCCTGGTGAGAAATTAGTTCTCTGGAGAGTTCACCATGGAGGCGCTAGATGGACGGACGTCCATAAACTGAGCTCTGCAATGCACAGAGTTGAGGTGACATCGCCAGATATGGGCTAAGACGTAGAGTAAGATCCCAACGACTGGACAAGAAAATAGCCGATTCCATCCGTCACATTTCCACAAAGCAGTATGAAATAAAGACAGGGTTTGAGTGAACGAACAGACGAATGGGAATCTCTTCGATTGAAGTGTGAAATAAACGAATGGTATATCTCTCAAAAAGTCTTTTCTTCGAACGTTTTTGTCTCCGTGCATGAAAACAGAGTTTCCCCACAAGACAGATACACCACTACGATCATGAGCCAGCAACGGAGATGAGTATGCGAGCAAACCCACGACCAACAGTGAGGCAGACATCTGTAAGGTAACTTTTAATATTGATTTAAAACGTAAGAACAATTTGAAACCTGTTAAGGACATTATAAGTTTAAAGGCAGTTTAAAGGCTTAGGAACTGTTGTTAAAATGTTAATTATTCTGCATATAAATGAACACTAAATTTACTAAGAGGCCCGGCCGACGTTTCTAACTTTCGCAGTGAGTTTCGTGCTGTTTCGATTTTTTGGGTGGTGCCGAGAAACGTTGACACCGGGTGCGAACTACGAGTTATAAAAATATATAGAAAAAGTGTGTGAAGTATAGTTTAAGAAATAATTGATTTTAAAAAAAGTATTATGTCACACAGATAGAATATAAGCGAATTCAAGGCAGCGTTCTTTTAAAAATCTAGTGTAGTATGTAGGAAATAATATGAATTGCAAAATAAAATAATTAACTGTGGCGTAATCGTAAGTATACCCATTAAGGAAATACCCCAGTGAATTTGAATTACGTGGGGGGAGATTATTGTGGGAGTACGTATTTGAGAGAAGCAGCTTAGTCGAAATAAATGTAATAAATTGTAATAGGAGGCGAAATGTACTCATATTTCTGAAAGCATGTATTACAAACTGCTGTAAGTAGTTAGTTGAAAAGAGTACCGTTTGAAGCTGTTGGTTCGCATTCTATAATAGCCGAAGGGGGTCGAGTTTATTTTATTATAGAGATAATAAACTTGTCAATATTTCAGAATTTAACTGATTGGGATAAGACAGTATGAAACTACTCAAAATGTATGTTTTACGCGATAAGAAAACTTTGCCTACATCTGGAAATATGTATATGTAAACAAAATAAAATAAGTATTTTCTTTTGAAAAAAATACTGACTTGTTCTTTTAAGAAGAAGCTATCAATAACATCAGAATGTTTGTAGAACATCGAATAATAGTCAAATCAAGTATGATTACTTTGATTTGGAAGATGTAAAAAAGATTAGCGATAACTAACTGCTTCGCCGAGAAAAAACAGCAATAACAAACGTTAGTGGTCATGCTTGAAGACTATGCATGATATTATAACATTACGTTAGTGATTTAATTATTCATATAAAAATCATTATTATCACTTCTGATGACCTAAAGAAAAAACAACCACCATTTACATTTTATTATAGAGTGGAGAAATTCTTTCTGAATTTATTTCAAGCAGTAGGTTAAGTCTGATGTGATTATCTGATGTGCTATTCTTCTTCTCACTTCTCCTCACTACTTGAAATGGTTCTGTCCGGGGGCTAGGAAATGGTACATGTTTTACTCGCTATATTTTGCGTGACAGAATGGAAGTACATATACATATATAACCCTCACTAGGTTTGAGCAGTGTGGTAAGTGATATCGCCAACTACAATTAGCGACACTGCAAAGCTCTTTGTAAAAAAATAGAATACTCTTTAGTGGTTGTCAACGTTTATATAAAACATTGAGATGCCACTTACTTACAACGCTCGCACCGTAGCCGCGTTGTTAGATTCTTGGACTATCAACTAGATGGTCGTAGATTCGATCCCGGCTTGGGCCGCTACTAGTCTAGTCGTACTAAAGATATGTGATATAGCGAAACAGTCTGTCTTTAGATGATTATATATATAGAATGAATCAAAAGTTAGTTTGAAAAAACAATAAAGTGCTCGATCATAGTTTCTGCAAGAGGTAATATAAATTATTTTATTTATTTTGTGAGCTGGGGGTACCGACGTTTGGTCAATCTGGTCATGCAGGATTTGTGGTAAAAACAGGCTGATCAAAACAGATTGATTTGTTAGCTCGATTCTGAAAGAAAAATAACAGTTTTTAGCCCAAATCCAACATTACCAGTACCCCCAACAGAGAGTGTTATGTATAGTTTTAAAATAAAATAATATATATATATATATATATATATATCTGTCTAAATAAATAATTCAACATACGGACATAGGACAATGGTCTTTTTGAAATGCTCGTTTTTCTCCTTTCAAAAACACAATGGTTCAATCTGATCAGGTGGCATCATTTTATCTTGCACTTGATTGATCCGTGAGAATTGGAAGCTAAAAATAAAAATGAAGAAGACACCGTTGGTCACTTTCAATTGCCGCTTGACACGAAGGCTTCGACCTGGAACGTTTCAATTAAGGAGATATACACCCCCACATCCACACAGACACAAATAGTACATCGACTGGACACAATAGATTCGCACCACCGATCCAGTATCCTCGTCGGCTAAACACACAGTCGAATCGCACCGGCAAACCAGTATCGTCATCAATGTTCGCTCTGACCTTTTGGTCATGGAACCAAACCAGTGAACTACTTTCGAAATCACTTTATCTCTGCACCCTCCGACACCAGCCCTTTGAGACAAGACCCCTTATTTTGAAATTGAATTGCCGTGTCACTTTTCGTTTCGTAGTCTGGGGGAAACGGTGTTTCGAAGTGACAGACTCGAACTGTAGCACCAACACACACTAAGAACCGCAAACAAATACGATTTGATTTATACATTATTTATATAATCAGGTAAAAATACACATTCAAAATACTGATGCAATCGTCTACCTATATAATAGTTATTTACGTCCGAAGATGGAGTACTGATTCAATATCTAGAGAGGCGCAGTTCAGAGCACTCTTCATTGCCCAGACAGAGTTAAAAATCGACTCCAAAATCTAACCAGGAATGATCTATTCTGTTTCTTACAACCCCTTTCTTACAGAAGATATATTACTTGCCTCTCTACTTTATCGTTATTTCCACGGAAAGTGCTCGACTGAGCTCCAATTTCTGGTTCACTTTGTAAGACATTCACAGCAAGTATTCGATTTGCTACCAAAACGAAACAAAAACCTTTCTTTCTTCCTCCATGTTCCTATGGTCAGGCAAATTTCTACAAAAGAGCCTTCTTTGCAAGAGCTTCCTGTCTGTAGAACACATTACCACGGGAATGCTTCCCTGCCGATTACAAGATTGAACAAAAAAAGTACCAAAGCTTTTATTTAAGCTCTCAAATCCCAAATCCTAACGAATCCAACCAAAACCATGAGATAAATGGCAATTGAACTTTAGGTTGAAAACAAAGCCATTAGAAATGCAGAAAAATATGTTTTGAACGTAAAATCTTACACAAGTACACCAAAAACATATTGACAAAAGCTATGAAGGGATGTATATATATATATATATATATATATATATATATATATATATCACAGGCAACGTCGTAGTCCACACAAACCATGAAATACACAGACTGGGAGCCCTAGAGTAGTCTAGGACTTCCGGTCTGTGGCTTTCATGGTTTGTGTTGGATGTGGCGTTGTCTGATTGTGGAAATAATTATATATCATTTCCCATAAAACAAATCTAATATATATATATACGATTTTCTTAGGCAGGGATTGCAAGACAGTTTATGATCAAGATTAGTTTAATAAAAAAGTCAGGATAACGCTCCCTCAATGTTAATTTCATTCTACCGGGCGTCCGTACTGTATTTGAGAAATACAAGAATATCGAATTGAACGTCAAATACTGTAACTGTTACGCGTACGCTGCACAATCTTTCCCATACACTATTATATATTCTTGTCACCTTATTCCAAAACGGTGTCCTTCTCCGATTCTTAATGTGAAACAAATAACATTCACTATTTATTCAGATTTTCACAATAAATTCTGTCCGCCGTTCTATCTGACTATTTCGATTACATGTATTCACATATCAGACTACATAATAGAACACCTCGCATAGTACGTGCAGTGAGTCACAATAGCGTCTTAGCCTGACGCCTTTTCTTTCTGCGTTTCTTGGTTCACTGAAAAGGACTTTAATTCGCTTGTTTCACTTTCTAAAAGCTTTAACAACTACTTTTTTTTTCATAATAAACATTCCGATACCGTATTTCAGTTTTGGGGAGGGCATTTCTTGATTAAAACAAAACAGACAATGGGTTACTAAGTTTTAACAACGGTTTCGTTTTTTTTTACAAATTAGTCTCCCGAGATCGTATTTTTGTGTTGGGGACGCCATTTCTTGATTAAAACAAAACAAAAGCTCGATGACAAAAGTTTAATCAGTGTTTCTTTAAAATATATAATAATCCTTCCAATACTGTATTTCAGTGTTAAGGTAGGCATTTCTTAATTATAACAAAAGAAAAAATTAGTTACTAAGTTTTAACAACTGTTTTATTTTACTAATAAACCTACAGATGTAGAACTTCACTGCTGGGGCAGGTATTTTCTTATTATAACGAAACAAAAATCGGTTGCTAAGTTTTAACAACTGCTTTCTTTTTTTTTTTACTAATAAGCCTCCCGAGATCGTATTTCGATATTGAAGATTTAATCAATGTTTCTCTTTTTATATATAATAAGCCTTCCGATACCGGATTTCAGTGTTGAAGCAGGTATTTCTTTTTATTGTGTTACATTAGGACGGGTAAAGTAGATAGTATGAATTATGAACTGGGTGAAAGAAATAGGATTCAGTACAAATTAAGTGCATATGTGATTTGGGACAAACAGACATGTCTCATAGTGAGTCATTCTGGGAGTCATATCATACTGGATGTATACTGGCCCAGAGGAAACGCTCGGATCAAAAAGGTTAGACACAAAACCGATATTAGTCAAGGCAACCTAGAGATCCAGAAAGGTCAGGCATGATTTTGTGTTAGCCGTGTGTACGTACGTACCATATGTGCCACCCTGTATCTCATCAACTATTTGATGGATTCAGCTGATTCTTGGCAGAAATAGAGGTTCTAGGGTCTAGTTGGTGGCATTTTAATTTCAGTTTACCATATACCTTAGTTTTCTAGAAAATTCCAAAAGACCTTAAAAATGACCATTGTATTGAGGCATAACCATTACAAAAGTAGTGACATTCCATGATAAATACCAGTATACTGAAATCATATGCCCTTAATGGGGTTAAGATGAACATTCATATACACTAAATGTACAAAATCAAAGACATTCCACACTTTTATTGTCATTAAGGGTATGCGAACACAACAGGGTTATGTATTTTACTAGTAGGAATTTTTCTTCAGCGCACCTCACACACTTCATCCACTCATGCATAGAGATTTATACTGTAGTGATGTGATAATGAAATGGTTTGGTTGATATGTAGTCATACCCTTAATGACACTAGAAGTGTACAAATTTGGGTATAAAGTATAGTATCAAACATGTACTACACTTATATTGTCTGCCTTGGATAATGTTTTCAAATATTCAAGGCAGATGATTATATTTAATTTAAAATGCTTTATTTGAGTCACGTAAGATAAATAACTGATTATGATTGGTGGTGGGTATAAAATGTGCCACCTGATTTTAGCTCCAATACGATCAGCTAGAATAAAATTTGCTATCCTATATTTACTCCAATACGCTCAGCATGTGATATCGCCTTTTCGAACCAACTTATCTGTCACCTAATATACACGTTTGCCAACTTTTTATTATCACATCCATCACATGAAAATGCGGGAACTATTTTAATATTTTACCATACAATAAAAATAGTGTAGAAACTCTTTAATATTTTACCATACAATAAAAAATAGTGAAGAAACTATTTAATATTTTACCATACAATAAAAATAGTATAGAAACCATTTAATATTTTACCATACAATAAAAATATTGTAGAAACCATTTAATATTTTAACATACAATAAAAATAGTGAAGACACCATTTAATATTTTACCATATAATAAACATAGTGTAAAAACCATTTAATATTTTACCATACATTAAACATAGTGTAGACACCATTTTATATTTTACCATACAATTTTAATATTTTAAGGGGGGGAAGTGACGTCATAAATATACTGCAGGTAGATCGCACACTAATCCCTAAACTAACAATAACATAACTCTAAACTAATCTTAAAAAATAAGTAGAAAGAAGCGATGTAGTGAAGTAAAGATTGTTGTTTTCAGAAACCAGGTACAATTGCTAAAAAATATTTTCGAAAATAAAAAAACTGTTACATGGCTGCATTTACGACTTTATAGACAGGACGTGGGTGCTTATTTTACATTAAATTTATACCTTTTCTTTCTGTGATTTTTTAAATTCTTATCTATTAAATAATAATAATCAATAAATTTTAATCATACAGTACACAGAGTGTTTACTGATTAAGCCTGCGCTACACATCCAATAAAGTAAAGTGATTTTCTTCTAATTAAAGTTACAACCATAGATTAGTACACAAAACTGTCATGCGCAAATCTATTTCAGCATTTCACTAACACAACAGAAAAGAAACTACGAAACTATTACACGGGGTTTTCCCCGTACATACATAGGAATCTATCTTGTCGTTTGTTTATTATTTTCTCCTTCTAAACATGTTTTGTTTTTCTCATCGGGGAAAATCATCCAAATAATGCCACAAGTGTATTAGTTTAGTACCTAGCAATAGCACCTTTGCATTTGAATTGATTGAATTGTCACGCTCTCTTGTTTCTTTTTTCGACAACTTAATATTCGAACTAACGAAAAAAATGTATAGAATCTCTTCAGCTAATTATTTGATTCTTTGCAAAGAGAAAACGCGTGAAACGTGCCTGCGAAACAGAATTAGAGCAGTTTGCTCTAAGAAGAGAAGTCGACAAACAGAAAATAATAAACAGTCGAGCTTCGAAGTCAGATGAAGAGGATAGATGTCAGGGACAATGGTTTCGGCTGCTTAACAACTATGATATCCGTGAAAATACTAATACTAATAATATAATTACTAACATCGACCAAAAAGTACAGATAATTCTGGGGGTCTGCTTTTAACATTGAAGGGTCTGTGTTCGCACCGGATCGTTCAAGGTTTGCCATGGAATTTCTTGACTTAATCTACTTTCTAGGGCAACGCCGTTACACATGTAAACTAGTGTCTATAGTAAAGGCTGTACTCACGTATTGAGCACTGGTGAAGTAAATACTGAACATATATACACAATATATTATATATATATATATATATATATATATATATATATATATATATATATATATATATATATATATATATATATACAATAATTACAAGCGAGAAAAATAACCTGAACAGTAAACACCTTACATCTAAATTCATGGCATTCTTAACTAAAGAATGCGATATTATCGCCGACATTTTCCAATCCCCAATAAACTAAAATATACATATACTTATACTTCATGTAAATATCCAACTCCGGGCCGATTCGACACTGATAAAAAAAGAGTATGTCACATATTTATGTATTTAATTGTTTTGTATTTGCTTATCGACCGATTCTGCACATTTATATATACACGACGCATACGTGGATGTTTTGCCATAAACTTAACGTACAAGCGATGGAAGGGAAGGGATATTAAACCCCAACATACGTACAATTCGTCAAGCAATACCCATCGCACAAATAACTCCCCACACGTGCCAAATTCGAAAGATCTGAACATGACTAATAGATCTTAAACTTCTATCCTGACCGCTACACTGATACTTCCTCTACGCAAAACCTGAACTTTGATCCCGGACCCTAAACTTCAACCCATGGTACACGCTACACTGACCCAATCAAAGCTTTGACAGCGACCCTCCCCCCTCCAACTGCATCACATGACTCGGTTGACTTTCTGAGCGTCTATCTTCATTATGGAACGCACCTCTAACTGTGTGTGTGTTTCTCTCTCTCTCTCCCTGTCCTCTCTCTATCCCCTCTCCGACTCTCTCTCAATGTTGCCCAACATTGGGAGGTGTCTATTATTACACTTCTAGTCTAGTATAAGACGTAATTCCGAGTCAATGACAATTGAAAGGGTCTCTTTTTTAAACCATAATCCATCACGTGTTCATCGACGCTACTCTTTTAATTCTTTCCTGCAACAGTTACAGAGATTGGACATCTTTTACTGGAGAATTATGTGTGTGATAATCTCTGTGTCAATGTGTTTCCGTGGTTTATTTTTTTCCGTAAGGAGTCAAATGGCTTCACAGTTTGGAAACCGCCTTGTTGACATTCATCTTTTTATCTCCTTAAATGCGTCCGCGAATCTGTTGTAGAGGCTTTGTTCGTCGGCCGACCAGTCATGTTTTAATTTAAATAGCATTTTCATCGTTAAACACCCAAATCGAATGGACGAATTCTACTTTAGATCGTTTTAAGTATTTCCGTAAGAGTCAGTCGTTCTATCACACTAAAATTCTGAATAAAATTCCCGCTTAAGCTTGAAAGAGCATCTCCGTGGCTGTGAGAGCCTTCTACTTCAATAGCTTCTTTCCTCGTACTGCCGGTCTCTCGAACTCTCTTCCTACTCCCTGTTTCCCCGATTGTACCGATATGCAGAGGTTTACAACTAATGTAATCAGACAGCTTCCAACTTACGATGACAACCAAAACCTACACCTTAATTCTCAGTAGCCCCTTACGTTTATAGTAGCGGCCTGCCTTGTTTGGGGTGAAATATGTTTAAAACAAAGCTAAAAATGGCATTTTCATTGGTAAACATACCAATTGAATGGCGGAATTTTACTTAAGCATCTATATAAGAGATTTATCCAGTTTGAAATTAGATTTCTGTTTTTGTGTTACGGATAAGTATGAAATAGGATTTCCGTTGGTCTGTCGAGCATGTTCGAAAAGGGATTTACATTTGTCTGTCACGCATAAGTTTGAAATAGAATTTCCGTTTGTCTGTCATGCATAGATTTAGAATAGGGTTTCCGTTTCTCTATCGCGCATAAGTTTTAAATAGGACTTCGATTGGTCTGTATTTTATAAGTTTGAAATAGTATTTTTGTTGGTTTGTCATGCATACATTTGAAATGGAGTTTTCGTTGGTTTGTTAGGCTTCAATTTGAAATAGGATTTTTTTTTAGTCTTTCAAGTTTGGAAAAGGATTCATGATAGTCTGTCACGCATAAGTTTGAAATATTAAGTTGAACCCTAAATCCAAAGTTTGAATAGACTGATCTCAATACTATCTCTTATTGATCTAATTCTTTGTTAGTATTTTTATTAACATTTTCTTTAAATTGTGTACGACGTACACAATTTAAAGAAAACAAACAAATAACTACTTGTTTTGATGCTTCATACGTTCTCAGGATCTTTCATTATCATTTGATTATCCAGAAGACCATGCGACAGAAAGTCTCATGACCATATGTCTATTTCATGTCTTATACTAAAAGGATCACTATTTTCAACCTTCATTACAAACATATCACAGTAATAAAACTTACGAACCGTGTAAATTATATATATATATATATATATATATATATATATATATATATATATATATATATATATATATATATATAATGTATAATATACAATATATACGGAGAAGTCAGTTATTTCAAGTGATTGAAAAAAGAGGAGGATTTCAAAAACGTAACCATGGAGCTTTTCAGGCATCAGGAAAATGCACAACTACGATTGCATGAGGAAAAGCATCCTACCGAAATAAAATTGAAGCAGAAAGGTTGGAATTACAGAAAGAAGAGTTTGCACAAAGTAAAAGACTCGAAGAGACGTTCAAGCAGACCCAACAGCAAAAGCAGAAATTACTGAAATTGCCAAATAAGTGGCAAAATAGTACAGACGAAAGCGCTTGCTCTCAGAACACGATTTGGAACACTATTGAGACTTTACACTAAGATCCGGACAACGAGATTACTTTTCCTTCGCATTTCAGCCATTATGAAGATATATATAAAACCGAAGTACACATCAAATTCGAAAGCGAACTGATAACTAGTCACACTTCAAAGAAAAACGTTACAACTAAAAGTATTTGTGATGAATAATTCGTGTAATTTACTATGTATAGATCGGTTCTGAGAAATTTCAACTGTGGGATGTACGGATACACTTTTTTTGCCACAATGTAAAAATAAAGATTCCGCGGATAAATTAAAAAAAAATTGAAAGAGAATTTTTCACAAGTTTATATTTGTGATTTTGTAAATGCAACAAAGTAATTGCGAAATTTGAGTTGAAACCTGATGTACAACTAATTTGTAAAAAGAAGCGCAATGTTCCGTTTGCGGCAGAAGAAAAAATAACTTAGAATAGGATAGGCTTGCGTAAATTAATATTCTGTCCGATTCATTTGTAATTCGATTCGCCTCTTTTCTTATATATACGAAATATTTTCATGATATTTCTATTCATATTATTGTTATTATTATTATTATTAGTAGTAGTAGTAGTAGATTTAGTAGTATTAGTAGTAATATTAATTAAATCGATTTAATAAAAAACTTTTCAAATACAAATGATAACTTCTCTTTAATAATTTGGAAATTCAAATGACAACTTCCGGTTGAGTGTACGCACGAGTACATTTGCACATAAAAAAAACTTAAATTACTTTAGAATAATTTCATTTAAAAATAAACTCTGCATTGAACATAATAACTAACATTTATATATAAATAAGTATGTTTGTTTTTTAACTCCCGATTTTTTGTATATTCATTTCATTATATAATGGAGAATTCATTTTCATTTTTGTGCTTATACAAAATAAAACCACATCCAGGTTGAATATCAAAAACACCCTACAAAATGACCTTTTTGTTGTTTTTTTCTAAAAAAAAACATTTGACTACGGTCATGCACAGTAAATTTTCTAAACATTAAAATATATCAAATGACACCATGATAATCATCTATTTTTTGTTGTTCTCAAAGATTACCGAAATGTGAAAGTCAAATGCCTTCTTTGTTTTACTATAAAGTAGTCTACAGCTTGATTAATTGTTGCCCGAATGGAGAGTAGTTTTTGTGAGTATATATATTTATATATATATATATATATATATATATATGTCTTCCTGATTCATCCTATATTTTGAATATTTAAAATATTTTATTTGCTGTTTTACTGCTATTATATTTTTTAAACTGACTGATGGAATAATATATGGTTGCATAATTGAGAGGTTATGTCTCCAATATTGTTTGAATATATGTTTTTTCAAATTGTACTGAAATCTGATGTTTTCTTAAATTACTTCTGTATGTGATTGTGTATAGGGCGCTGTCGAAGTGTCAGTTTGGAGTTATCACAACTATAATGAAAAATAAGATATTTCCAAATTTTCTCGGAAACGATCGTACGCCAAATAATCGTTGGCTTTGAATTATTGGAACAATGTTCAAATTTGTTGATCTAAACTCTCTATTGTGTGTATTTAGGCACCATTTTCTCATTTATGCAAACATTATTAAAAATAACAGAATTCGTCTGTTTAATTATACCTTTTTTAATTTTTTAATTTAAAGACCATCAGAAAAATTTAAAAAATAAAAATGGTATAATTAAACAGACGAATTCTGCTATTTTTAACAATGCTTGCATATATATATATATATATATATATATATATATATATATATAGATAGATATATATATATATATGTATATACATACAGGAAAAATCATCAAAGGAAAACGAGAGATTTTACCGGTTTCGTTCGGATCAACGTAGATCTTCAGAAAAAGTGAAGATTTTAGATTTATTCGAAAACGGTAACAACATAGGAAAAAGAAGAACGCACAAAGAAAACGCCATTGACGCGAGTTTGACTACTTGAAAACGGAAAGAATAATACAAGGCGCGTGCAGAGAGACGTTATAGAATAAAATAGATGAATAAATGAATAAATAAAAAGAAAAAGAAATGGAAAAAATATGGATGAAGTGTAGTACAAAAGAAACAGTTTCTTTAACCAGGATCGCAATGGCGCAATAGATTGCAGTGTTTCAGTGCGGTTTTTGCCAGATGTTTGCTTAAGGAAAAGGATCCGAGTCTGAGGTTTATCTTAGATGGAGATGAGAGAAGTATAATAGCGCTTTCGATGCTGTGTGAGGATCGAATTTTTGAGAAATAGCTTCATCAGCTTCAATCCGAAACATTGCTAATTAATACAAGATACAGAAAAGACAGGAGAGAAAGTGGGTGATTGACATTAGGAGACGGAATTGCTAATGAAGGAACGAAGACGTTTTGGCTAAAATTGAGAACTTAAGCAAACGATTTTGATGAGTCGTCAGTGGCTCAGTTGTCTTGTTCTCGATACTCCATTATCGGGTTTCATATGAAAGTGATTATCCGAATAAAGCTGACCGCCGAATAACCCATATGTGAAATATCAAAATAAGCTGATAAATAAAAAGGTCATCATAACATAACACCTGAATCGAAATTGACAGGCCAATACGGATATGTTAATAAAAATGTACCAAAAACTGAAAACATCAGTCGAATGGATAGTTTTACTTATCTTTCTATATAAAATATGTATATCATCCGGATGACGAGGATGCCAGTGTCAAATAGGTCATCAATTTGGACTGTCGGTGTTAAATATACTTAAATAGATATTGTCCGTCCTTCGTAGACTCAGATTAAAGTTTGCTATTCTCTTGAATGGCTTAAGAAGTAGATCGCGACGATTTCAACGTTAACTATTTTGTGTTATGTGGATTATTCAGACTACAATTCTCACCTTGGTTGATATACACACAACGTTTCAGCCGATGTAACCTCCGACAATTTTTCTACGTGTATCATTACTATTTTGGGAACCTAATAGTCAAACTTGTGAATCTTATGTGAAACACGAGAATCTATACGGAATTTTGAACTAAACCCTTTATTTAATCCACGGGGTAAATTGCCCTCGTTCTGTCAGCCATGAATGAATAACGTGTTAATTTTATGTTATTCTTAGTTATTATCGCCTGTAGTGAAAATTGAACCATCAGTCCACAGAAGACTTAACTTGTTACGCCACTTGTCCAGGATGAGCTGAAGAAGCTCGGAGGTCACATTGGCCGAAATGTTTTGAATATAACAGCCAATATGAGAATTGTTGTCATCCGTCTGTCTCAAGAAAACAATGGAGTTCTGCGTCTCATATTAATCCGCTGCCGAATTGCAGCGTCTGCTATGACTGTGCAAGCCTATCCTGGATCGGCAGATACAATTGCTATTGACACAAATGTATGTGGTGTGTGGTTGATAGAGCTCTGTAGCAGCCCTCTGCCGTCTGTGCTATCTCTTCTCCCTTCACTGCTAGTCTCTACTCTCTTCTCTCCTCTTAAAGCATGCATTTACAGCTCTTCTCCAGCGGATGCGATCTTCAGACACATACTTACACCCTGTTGGATCGATTCTACATGCTCTCATGTCTCGCTTGCACTAGTCCAAATAATTCAAATAATACAATTGAATTCTCAGAATCCATTGAGTTTACTAGAAGTTTATTTTTGCTTGGAAATTCTTCATATAGTTTGTAAGTGCCCCTATCTCTGTGAGTCTTCCATTACGTCTACCTTCACTGTACTTTGATAGCAACTGTCTTTATCAATGTCTCTTGATTATGCTAACCAAACAACTTCTTGTGTTTCTATGATATTGTATCTGTTTTCAAAATATATTAAAGTAAGAAAGAAGCTAAGCATTAAAAGTTTGTTTTATTTCGTTTTGAGATATCCTGTATTAATTTAGATAAAAACGTAGTAAAAAATAAAATTGCAAATAATTTATCCTAAATTATTTTATTATCTGTTCTGACCGGACTCGACCGTGTCTCATATGTCAATGCTCACCAACGTTACGATGTAATGCCGATCTCAGGAAAAATGAGAGGAAATGTCTGCGCTTGGACACAAATGACAAGACCGTTGCGAATACAGGATTCAAGATGCAGACCCTTTCGGAAAATGCCGAGGGAATAACTGAATCAAAGATTTCAAGTCGACCGGGGCTCTTCCTGACCAAGCTTTTGACTGTGTATGATGGAGTGAGACATTAAACGTAGACCCAGCTGTGCGGCATAAACGCAAAAAAATGATTAGAGTAATTATATATATATATATATATATATATACATATATATATATATATATATATATATATATATATATATATATATATATATATATATATATATATATTATTTCGCAGAAGCTTGTGTAGCTTAATTGCCATGAATATATTTTCATAACTTACTATAAATATATATATGTATACACACACCCACACACACACACACATACACACACACACACACACACACACACACACACATATATATATATATATATATATATATATATATTAAACATTACGACCCCTTACAGCCAGCTGATTGATGAAAAAACATTATTATTCGTTTATTAGTTTAGGAGTGAATTTTGTACATACAAATATATTAACATAAACACATATTTAACTTTATATATATATATATATATATATATATATATATATATGATGTGTATCTGTAAAGTATAACCTATCATAAAAGATTGATGCTCGAGATAGAGCAATTATATAAACAAGTAGATGATGAGAATATAGATTTTACCAAATACAATATCTATTAAGTAATCAGTTGTTCAATACAAGGTGTTTGAAATAAAAGCACTTTTATTATTCCCTCCTTAAGCCATGACTTTCAAAAATGATATCTTATCGTCAGAGGAAAGCAAAAGGTTAAGGGGAAATATCCAAAAGTCAAAATCTGAAAAGATATAAAAATAAAGATGATATAAAATTTAAAAAGAAAAGGTTGAAAATTTAGGCAAACGGTTACGTTGAAGGTACCATGAGAGTTCGTAGAAGCAAGTTTACAGTAAGGTAAAATCCAGTCCTATTATAAGAAAAAATGGCATTTGAAGATGTACAATCTCTTTTATTTAAGTCCCTTGTCTTCAACAACTGAAAACTTAATAGATATTGTATTTGGTACAATTTTTTTTCTCATCTTTTTACTTGTTCATATATATATATATATATATATATATATATATATATATATATATATATATATATATATATAAAATTCTGTTGATCATAAAATCTATGACAGAATTAATTAAATACTATAATTAAACTCCAGTTACAATGTTTATTTACATTTTATCATCAGTATTACATTAGAATAACGCTTGAACAACTCATATTTTTCTTCATCAGTATATAGACTTTACCAATTACGATTCAGATAACACTCATTGAATATATCTGCAACCATTTCGAGAAACAAAACGATGTTCAGATAGAGAGATCACATATCTTTATTCAATAATGAAGATAGACAAAACATATGAACACCATTTGAAAATCAAAAACACATTCCCGGATGCGATCAAATATACAACTTAAAAGATGTGAATTGTATATATATATATATATATATATATATATAGATAGATATATTCAAGCTATACAATGTATACAATTTGATAATGTATTTATTAATCAGTAGTATTAAATTTTATATATTATATACCCTGTCTCCGTGTCTGTATGTCTCTCTGTCTGTCTGTCTCTCTGTCTCTTTCTCGCTCTCGCAGCTCATCCCTTCCTAAACATACAACTCGACAGAAAACCCACACTGACTTGTTTTAGACACATAGAAACAGTTCTTAATATGAATTCAATTATATTTGGTATATCATCGTCCCTATTTAAAAATGCCCTAACAGTATGGCAAAGTTAGACACAAGGTCGTTTTTAATGTGGTGATATCCAGCTCACCCAAAAATGGCACTTTGGATGAGACAAAATAAACATTGCCTCAGTCAAATAGGATTCCCTTCATTTAACTGAGTTCAGAACATTCTGAAACTACGAAATACACTAGTTATTTCCATAAAACATTTTCCGTGTAACGTTTTTATTTGAACACAATCTGCAATCGCACTTTGATAATTCAAATATCATTTAAATTTTGAACGAAATACTCCCTTTTTGTTAATGAGAACATCCGCAACTAATCATTGATTTACTAATATTTTATTTACTATTTTTTAATTCTTTAAAATGTTTGAAGAATGTTGCACTTGTTTAATATTCATTTTTTTTAAATAAAATGTTTAGAAAATGAGACTTTCCTCACGTTAGTAGATATACTTTGTTAGTTCTACTAATCACAAATCTCAAAATACATGACTTAAATGAAGCCGATTCACTGAATCTAATGAGGATGATCATAATAATAATAATAATGGTATATGAGAAGAGAAGACAGAGGGGGATGATGAGGGAGGAGAAGAAGACGAAGACGGAAAAGAGAAACAGGATTTCATTCTGAAAGAGGACAATTTTTAATAGAAAATAATTAATAATAATTATAATAAATAATAATTGATAATATATATATAATAATTATTATGATAATTATATAATTAATTATGATAATAATTATAATAACAATTATGATGATACATATAGTATTATTATTAATACTAATAATTATAATAATAATTATGATAATGATTATAATAAAGATCATGAGGATGATAATAATAATAATAATAATAATAATAATAATAATAATAATTATTATTATTATTATTATTATTATTATTATTATTATTATTATTATTATTATTATTATAATAAAAAATAAAAATACTACTATTATAAATAATAATAATAGAATAGAAACGGATTCAATAATTTGACGATAATCAGGAAATGGCCGAAACAATAATAATAATAATATTAAATAATAAAAGAAAGAGGAGGGGGAGTTAGAGTTACTCGTTAAATAATAATAAGAAGAAACAACAAAAACACAAGAAGAAACGAGAAAAAGAAGTAAAACTAGAAAAGAAAAAGAAGAAAAAAACAAAAGAAGAAGAAGAATGATAGAAACATGTTCAATAATCCGGTGGATAAAAAAGAAGACATAGGAAATGATTGAAAATAAAAGATGTTCTCCGAATACAAATCACTGATTGGGTATTATTCACAAAGTAACGGATATTGCGTATTGATTCGCAGAAAACCAATGTTCCGCAAATTGAATCGGAAGAAAATGCTGGACCACTGATTTAACGCTGGAAAGATAATCCCGCGAAAACAAGTGCATTCAGCCATTCATTCGCTTTGAACATCTGCCTGGTTTTAACGAAGTTTTGTTTCGCAGACCAATATCGTCTCAATTCGTTTATGTTTTCATCGTCATCACCTGAAACAAACAAAGCTGTAATAAAACGAATTACAAGGTGCGTTCGGTTATATTTGTTTTAGTAATAGGTCAACACTTATCAAAGCTCGGGGGTCACTAGAATATAAATGTTAAAGAGATATCAGTTAGACGATGATCGCCACAATAAGAGGATAGGAAACAATGAATGCATGGGCAGAATATTACGTATGATTGATTATACAAGAAGACGGCTCAACACGTATTTCCTTACTTCAAGACGACCATATTGCAGTCGGTTAGGAAGCAGCCCCGTAGTATTTTGTTCCACAGGTGGGATGTTCTACGAGAGAAATTTCGTTCATGGAAGTTCCGTTTGTTTTTTGGTATAGTAAGAAATAAACGAATATTCTCTGCTGTGGTTGTAGCTATGCGAATTCTTGCGGTGAATGTTTCACAGGGTGTCAGGGATTGGAGCCCAGTCGAGCACGTAACATGAAAATAACGATAGAGTAGAGACAGGTTAGCAACATATCTTCAGTGAGAAAGAGGCTATTAGTTGCACCTCCCCGGATATGAAAGCGCTACTCCATCTCGGATCGTATATGGCTCTTATAAAAGTAGAGCACTGCGGTAGAATGATCCAACCATTTTTCTAACGATGTTACCACTTTCCATTTGAATACATTTACGATTCTTTAATGAAGCAACTACATCTGACCGAAGAATAATTAAGCTGGGCGTGATTGGTGTAATATATGTATTTGCTGTTACATACGACGATAATTATGATTGCTGTTATAAAACTGGGGCTTATTCTTATAGAGTTTATTGTCTTTGTTAATTGTAATTTATTAAAACAATTGGATGGATTTTAAATCGACACATTTGACTACTTTTACCACAGACCGACATACAGCGTTAGCTTACTTTGTATAATGTTTGAAGAGTTCATTTTTTAATCCTTGTCGATTCGCTTCTAATACAATGAGAATATGTTACTAATAGTTACCTGTTCGTTTTACTTCTGTTTCCGTATTCGTCTTACATGATTGTCAAGGATATGAAATTTAACCATTGAACCGGTGATACTTATGGTTGAGTCACAAGTAATCGTAAGTCGAGAAATATGTAACAAAAATGAAAATAAAATGTCCCAAGTAATCGTAAGTCGAGAAATATGTAACAAAAATGAAAATAAACAGTCCCAAGTAATCGTAAGTCGAGAAATATGTAACAAAAATGAAAATAAAAAGTCCCAAGTAATCGTAAGTCGAGAAATATGTAACAAAAATGAAAATAAAAAGTCCCAAGTAATCGTAAGTCGAGAAATATGTAACAAAAATGAAAATAAAAAGTCCCAAGTAATCGTAAGTCGAGAAATATGTAACAAAAATGAAAATAAAAAGTCCCAAGTAATCGTAAGTCGAGAAATATGTAACAAAAATGAAAATTAACAGTCCCAAGTAATCGTAAGTCGAGAAATATGTAACAAAAATGAAAATAAAAAGTCCCAAGTAATCGTAAGTCGAGAAATATGTAACAAAAATGAAAATAAAAAGTCCCAAGTAATCGTAAGTCGAGAAATATGTAACAAAAATGAAAATAAAAAGTCCCAAGTAATCGTAAGTCGAGAAATATGTAACAAAAATGAAAATAAAAAGTCCCAAGTAATCGTAAGTCGAGAAATATGTAACAAAAATGAAAATAAAAAGTCCCAAGTAATCGTAAGTCGAGAAATATGTAACAAAAATGAAAATAAAAAGTCCCAAGTAATCGTAAGTCGAGAAATATGTAACAAAAATGAAAATAAAAAGTCCCAAGTAATCGTAAGTCGAGAAATATGTAACAAAAATGAAAATAAAAAGTCCCAAGTAATCGTAAGTCGAGAAATATGTAACCAAAATGAAAATAAAAAGTCCCAAGTAATCGTAAGTCGAGAAATATGTAACAAAAATGAAAATAAAAAGTCCCAAGTAATCGTAAGTCGAGAAATATGTAACAGAAATGAAAATAAAAAGTCCCAAGTAATCGTAAGTCGAGAAATATGTAACAAAAATGAAAATAAATGTCCCAAGTAATCGTAAGTCGAGAAATATGTAACAAAAATGAAAATAAAAAGTCCCAAGTAATCGTAAGTCGAGAAATATGTAACAAAAATGAAAATAAAAAGTCCCAAGTAATCGTAAGTCGATAAATATGTAACAAAAATGAAAATAAAAAGTCCCAAGTAATCGTAAGTCGAGAAATATGTAACAAAAATGAAAATAAAAAGTCCCAAGTAATCGTAAGTCGAGAAATATGTAACAAAAATGAAAATTAACAGTCCCAAGTAATCGTAAGTCGAGAAATATGTAACAAAAATGAAAATAAAAAGTCCCAAGTAATCGTAAGTCAAGAAATATGTAACAAAAATGAAAATAAAAAGTCCCAAGTAATCGTAAGTCGAGAAATATGTAACAAAAATGAAAATAAATGTCCCAAGTAATCGTAAGTCGAGAAATATGTAACAAAAATGAAAATAAAAAGTCCCAAGTAATCGTAAGTCGAGAAATATGTAACAAAATGAAAATAAAAAGTCCCAAGTAATCGTAAGTCAAGAAATATGTAACAAAAATGAAAATAAAAAGTTCCAAGTAATCGTAAGTCGAGAAATATGTAACAAAAATGAAAATAAAAAGTCCCAAGTAATCGTAAGTCAAGAAATATGTAACAAAAATGAAAATAAAAAGTCCCAAGTAATCGTAAGTCGAGAAATATGTAACAAAAATGAAAATAAAAAGTCCCAAGTAGTACAGAACTAAACATCGTTTGAGTTACCAGGTAGTTCTGCCTCATCTTGTATATAATATTATCGACTATACAACTGTCTATGCGTTCAGAATATATCGGTCCTCTTACGTTAAATAGGACAGATTTTAATCCAAATACTCATGATGAAAACTAAGTCAGGAAAAAAAAATCAATATAGTTAACTTAAACTTATCCCCAAAGAGCACCCTGCATAAAATATACAAAATTGCCTAAAATTAAGTCATAGTTGAATGGATAATTTCGAAAAAGTATAAAATCAAAATGAAAAAATACAGAAAAATGATAAAAATCAGATAAACTAGAGAATAAATGAAATTTTAAAGAATAGGGTAGATTCAATGTCATTAGAAAAACAAGTAGATAATTGCTCCCGACAAAATAAGTGTTTCTCAACTTCTATAGTATACATTTATAATTTTCACCTTAGCTGAAGATATTCGTTTATCAGAACGAAACTGTTCAAATCCCTCGTTTTATTTTTTTATTATTTCTTCCTGTGTTTAATTGTTTTTCCTTTCTGTCTTATATATATTATATATATATATATATATATATATATATATATATATATATATATATATATATATATATATATATATTTGAAGTAATTATGTATTCATAATTTATAGGTATATATAATCATATAAAAAGTTTCGGTTATGTACCTTTAAAATGCTATCCGGTTAGAAACTTCCGGTCCTACAATCTGTAAAACATTTGACGTTAAATCAATATGCGAGCTGCTCCCCTACACTAAATTCTTAAATACGTATGTTTGTTTTTTACTGCCATGTTTTTCTAGGTATTTACCTGAAATCGCCTAAAAAGTAGAATCTAATTTTTTTGTTGATGGGTAATTTAAATAGGGTGTACCTTTACAAATTTACGTTTTTTATCAAAATAATTTTTGTATTATTATTATTATTATTATTATTATTATTATTATTATTATTATTATTATTATTATTATTATTATTATTATTATTATTATTATTATTATTATTATTATTATTATTATTATTATTATTATTATTATTATTATTATTATTATTATTATTATTATTATTATTATTATTATTATTATTATTATTTTAAAATAGAAATTTAAACGGTAAATTTAATTACTATGGTACCTTTTAGTTATTAGATTATTAATTAAATCAACTTGTAAAAATGAAAACAAAAAATGAAGAGACCGATTTTCCAACGTTTTTAACATGTTTTTCGTAAATTTCTATTTCAACAATGGACACATAAACGTCCGTTGGCCAATTACGACTGAGAAATATCATGTACATTTTTTAAATGCTAAAAAAATATTTATTAATTTGCCCAACATGTTGAAAGATTATAAATTTACACATTATGAATTAGCTTAAAAGCCTTGAAAATAATGGACTGTAATTAAAAATACGTTTATGAAAAAATTATTTAGATTATAGATGTGACAAAAGTTATTACTTTTGGTAAAGTAAAAAATAAGAGATTTTGTACTTCAAATATTGCAGCAAAGAATAACTTTGAAATTAAAATATCCATAAAAATATGTAAATATTATCAAGTAAAAATCAAACGGCATGATTTATATACAATACAGTTTCTTCATTGTTTCGTGTGTGTGTGTGTGTGTGTATATATATATATTAATACGGCATAATTACGTTAACACACCAGTCCCCGTTAGATCACCGAAGTTAAGCAACAATGAGCTTGGCCAGTTCTAGATGTGTGATCATTTGCGAACACCAGCTGCTGTATGTAGCCTGGAGAAGATATGGACACTACCAGGTTCTATCATGCCTACAGAAACGTATACGAATAGAGTATCTGCCTGACTCCCCGAAGACGTCCTCGAACGTTATGGGTCAAAAAACAACAAAAACAATATATTGTTTTTATTGGCAAAATATAGCAAAGTGTAGCAAACCATATAAAAAGATAATTAGAAGATATTGCATCTATATACCGTCTTAATGTTTGTCCAAGGCGACTTTAAACCGTGATATCGTAGGCATCATAACGACCTCTTCTGGCAGGCAGTTGCAGGGAGCAGACTTACAGGGAGAGAATGTTGCCTTTTTTCTGTTGAGACGAAAGCAATAATGGCACACATTCCGTAGGTATGTGTGAAGACTACGGCTAGGCGTTAGGGTAAAACAAAACTCCTCTAAAGGATATATATATATATATATATATATATATATATATATATATATATATAAGCTAGTCCCGCACGAGCGTCGAACACTTTAGATAACAATGACACTTCCCCGCCTCCCGGGTAAGTTTATTTTAATTTCAATTACTGTCTGTTTTGATTTCTCACGTCCACGTCGCCCTGGCCGTTTTTTTTTCGTGTTTCTGGACTGAATCTACGAATGGCGTTCGAGCCCATGCAACCGCTTGCAACCGCTTGCAACTGCCGCTCGTGCACTGATGAGGCTTAAACCCCGAAACGTAAATATTAATAGGTATATATATATATATATATATATATATATATATATATATATATATATATATATATATCAGTATTTTCAGATCTCACTCAATATCTATGGCTATATATATATATATATATATATATATATATATATATATATATATATATATATGAGAGAGAGACAGGGGAGAGAGAAGTATTCATAGATAATCAGAATATTTATAAAAAGAAATGTTTGTAAAAAGAAAGAAAAAGATAGATAGATAGATAGATAGCCAGAGAATATGGCACACACGCACCTGTGTAGAATGTATAAAGGCTGTGATTGCAACAATACACTCCGGATCAAACGCCAATATCGCCCCTGCTATTGGTCGCCCCTACCCCGTTCGACGGCCAATTAAACCATTCATGATGAAGCTGCATCTAATGCCAACTCAATCAAAATGGAAATAGATTTGTGCTCTGTGATGAGTGAATGTCTTCTTCTCCTCCTCGGTCTTTTCCTCGCCTTCCTCATCTTTGGGTATCTCAATCTTGCGCTTTATCTCCGTATTTAGCCGACACGCGAGATAATACAACTACGTACAATTCCCTTTAGCATATAAACTGCTTTCCAAAATTTGACCAAAAATAAATCTTAATGCACTCCCTTTCTACCATTACTACTCCATGACGTATGGTCATCTCTGTTATAACTTTTGATTACCTTTAAACCCATTTTATCAAGTGTAAAGTGGGTCAATTCAAGAACGTTTCGATATATATATATATATATATATATATATATATATATATGTCTAATTATTATTCACATACATGTTTCATCCTAATAGAATCATCAGTATGGAAGATAACTGTTCAGCCAGTCGCACGTTTCTAACCATAGGCACAGGTCATCGTTACTCAGTTTTGGGCGCACACAGACAACTTGAACAGCTATATAACAAGTTGATAAATTAATTCTATTCATATCATATGAAGGGGACAATATCGTCAGCCGGCTCAACAATGTTCAACGTTACCTATGGACAGGAACTTCGCATTTAGCTTAGATTAGGCAGCTTTTTCTTTAAAGGTGCCCCCCCCCCAAAAAAAAAGGGGGGCTATGAATAATTATTTAATAATAAATATGTTTTATTATTATCCACATAGTATACGTTTCATTCGAATAGAATCATATATATATATATATATATATATATATATATATATATATATATATATATATATATATATATATATATATATATGACGCAATCCAACAAAATGAGCTAAGGACTTAAGGATACTTTGCTTGAACTTTAGATTCTAATAAAATTTGATTGACACCTTATTTTATTACTTCATTTCATATTATATATATATATATATATATATATATATATATATATATATATATATATATATATATATATATAGGAACAATTTACGCTATTGAACCAAACCAATTCAAGATATCTCCAGCAGATCACTTAATTTCAAAATAAATATTTTTAAACAAATTATATCTTTTGAATTTCCCAGAGTATATTTAAATACTTAAGACAAAATACGCTCAATTATTAAACAGTTATGTCAAATAGAGCTTCCATATTATAATTCGGGACGTGATAGAATTTATGACATAGTTAGCAAAGAACTCCGAGCAGCAATTAATTTTGCTGTAACCTTCTTTACAGAAAAAAACAAAGAAACCATTTTTAGTTCACATTATAATAATTTGGTGAAAAACAATGATGATTGTCATGGTGTTATTTGATATGTTCTAATGTTGAGAAAATGTATTGTGTAAGAACATAGGCAACTTTTTTATAATTAGGAAAAAACAACAAAAAGTTTATTTTATATTGTCTGTTTGATATTCAAAGTCAAATAATTTGATTTTGTGTAAGCATAAATTTAAATTCCCCATTAAAAACTGTGGATATCATGTAATTGATAAACGAAAAAGCTGAATGTCAGTTAGTTAAATAAAACAATTATATATTCCTGAGTTAATTTTAAGTGCTTATGTTGTGTGTTTAAAGACAGAAAATAATGAAGATTTTTCTTAAAATATGAATCCATTTTTTTGTAATTTAAAACAATTCAAGATATTTCCATCAGGAAAAAAACTATTCAGCCAGTCGCACGTTTCTTTCTTTATCTTTTATTGGAAGTGTAATCATCATCATCATCATCATCATCATCATCATCATCATCATCATCATCATCATCATCATCATCATCATCATCACCATCACCACCACCACCATCACCATCATCATCATCATCATCATCATCACGACAACTACCACCACTAACAAAAATGTAGTTTTTAAAATAAAGTGCTTTGATATAAATATAGTTTGGATACATTGAAAATAAATCTCATTTATCCATCTAAAAGACAGAAAAAAGCTAATGAATATCTTGTTTTTCTTTTTAAATTTAAAATATGAGATGATGGGAGGTTCTCATTTTTCTTATTTGTTGCAAATGTAATGGTTATTGTTATCGACAGGAAGCCATCATTCGAATTTCAAAATTATCATTTTGAATACAATTCCTTTTCATTAAATAGCTCTAATTACTACTACTACTACTACTACTACTACTACTACTACTACTACTACTACTACTACTACTACTACAATGAACAAAACGATTGCGTTTAAGAAATTAAAAATCAATCGTGCATAATATTAATTAATTAGAAAATGTTTCTAAAATTATTATGCAAATGGAGCATTAAGATGAGTGTGTTTGGGAGTTTTCAGTTCAGTATATATAGCGTATTTAGAATATTTTAATATATAATTAAACTAAATAAGCCTGGGGTGTTTTGATATAAATATAGTTCCAATAAAAGGAAAAAATCGTAGTCATTCATTTAGATAAATAATTTAAATATTATAATCAAGCTCTGAAAATAAACTCTTTAAACGTTTATCCATATGCACGCGCGTTTTCAAACAATATGATCACTGTTACATCAGAGTAAATCTTGAAAATAGTATATAGTTTTCCTTGGCAACTCCAATCAAAAGTGAATACTTATGTAAGGAGTTAATTTGAACCGTTAGCATGAAAATATCAAAGACAAGTAATTAAGAGTAGCTGTACGATAGAACATTGTTTTTAAATGTTACTCTAAATAGGTATTTGAGATATAGCAATCCTATATTTTAAAAGTATATATATTTCGTCTACAAACATACGGAACTATTACCACTGATCATCACACTCTGAAGATGCTAGGTATCTAGCGAAATTATTCGGCAAAAGATCAAAGTAAAAGTAAAAATGAAAAAGAAAAAAAAACTGCTCTTATTTTTTTATTAATAAATATCGCATCTAAACATGCTTTTATAGGCTTTTCACCTCATTTATTATTTATTAATTAATGTTTGTTTACAATGATGAAAAAAGAATTAAAATGATTTTAGTATATTCTTGTATATTTGATCCCATCCTGGAATGTGTTTGTGATTTTCATATTGTTTACATGTGTTTGCCTATCTTAATTACTTAAAAAAAATATGTGGTCCTTAATCTGAACATCGTTTTGTTTCCCGAACTGGTTGCACATATATCCACTGAATCGTAATCGATAAAGTGTATATGCTGATGAAGAAAAATATGAGTTTTCCAAGCGTAACTCAAATGTAATAGTGCTAATAAAATGTTTTTGAAACGCGCATACATGTAAATAAACACCGTAAAGTGTTTTATTCCGGAGTTTAATCGTAGTATTTAAATTAATTCTGTCATAGATTTTATAATCTACGGAATGTTATATATATATATATATATATATATATATATATATATATATATGATACTGACATAGGGCAAATAATTACCGGTAATCTAGCGATAGTTAAAAGTTCTAAATTAAGAAAACTCCTTAGTAAAGGCCCAAACTAGAGAGAACCTAAATGTTTAAATTATGCGAAATGTGTTAAGGAAATAAATAAATCGTTAGTAGAAAAGTAAAGCGTTTAAATGAATTTAAACACCCTAAAAAAACAGAAATCCACAAATAAGTATGGAGATTGAAATGCTTCAAAATAGATTTGTAATAGTTCCTATTGATAAGGCGGCAAATAATATAGTTTTTATCTGTAAAAGATATTATATACAACACTTATTGTTAGAAGTAGGAATAATAGGTGACGCTTCAGATACTTATAAATTAAGTAATCGTGAAATCGATAATATTATTTTAAACAATACTGTTATTTGTGAGAAATTAGGATTAAAATTAGAGGAAAAGTACAAATAACTTCCATGTGTGTATTGGATACCTCAAATTCATAAAACACCAGTTGGCGCCCGTTTTATTGTTGCCTCAAAGATGTGCATCACAAAACCTTTAAGTAAGGCTGTATCTAAAGTCTTTAAATTAATTATGAATCAAATAAATAATTTTCATATAAAAGTAAATTCTATAGTAATATAAACCTATTTTGGGTGGTAAATAATTCAGATCTAGTAAAAGAAAAATTAGATCGCATAAATTCTCGTAAAAAGGCTAAATCAATCTCAACATATGATTTTAGTACTTTATATACAAACATACCACTAAAGAACTTATTAAAGAATTAGGTAATAAGGTAATAAGATTTAGCTTTTGCAGAAGGGAAAGGTAAATACATAGACTTTTCTAAATCTAAAGCCTTTTGGTGTAAAACTAAAACTGGTAAGACGAGTGTTTCCAAAACTGGTCTGACAACGCTTAAGTCACCTTATAAAAGAGAGTTACTTTCAAATATGAAATAAAGTACTACTCCAAAAATAGGTATTCGAATGGGTTTGGATCCTTCACCATTTTGGGTTAATCTATATTTACATAGACTTGAATATATATATATATATATATATATATATATATATATATATATATATATATATATCATCATTATTAAAAAATGATATATCTAGAGCGATGGATGTAGGCGATATATTTACGCCCTTGTATGCATTAATGATAACGAAGAGTTTGAGAATACTAGACATTTAATATATCCTAAAGAGTTAAAATAAACTATGAACATACGAGAACACAAACCGCATTTCTTGATTTGGATATAAACATTTAAGATAAAATATTTATCTATAAACTGTTTCATGAAAGAAATTCATTCCCTTTTCGTATCGTGCGTATGCCACATAAAAATAGTACCTGCCCTGTGTATATTTTTTACGGGAGCATTATGTCCGAATTTTTGAGGATTGCTCGTGTTACCTTAAAATTAGTTGATTTTATACCCTCAATTTCTGACTTAATAATAAAAATGATTAAACAAGAAGGTGATCAAAATAAAATATTTAGACAATTAAATAAGGCAATTACTCGCCATCCTAACGCTTTTAAGTTATAACGCTTTTAAAGTAAATTGATATAGCAAATCCAAAACTATCTAAATAAAAATAATGTAGAATATGTATAAACGTATATATATAACACATATAATAATAATATAAAAAATACACACACACACATATATATATATATATATATATATATATATATATATATTTTATTTTTAAATATTTTTAATATGAAACTAAATATAATAACATCATAAAAATAAAAATACATACAACTATAAATCACCTAAACAGTAGTGTAATGGATTCGTCCGTACACTTTAAAATACAGCAACATTTTTGTAAATAACGGACACATTTTCTTAGACACAGACGAACAATACAGGTAAGGAGGAAATTTTTTAATAACTAAATAAGTTTGCAAAACATTTATCTGGAACAAAACTTAGATCTCATATACGGAACGTTTTTGTTCTTGTCTTTTAAGGGAAGTGGGGTCTGATCAACTCTGCTGGAAAGCCATGAAAAAAAATACTGTTTTGTTTTTAAATTCCCGAAACAGTTTTTCATTGTAAACAATTGATGATCCCTTAAATAATGTTAAGACTAGAGTAAATTCTTGGCTGCAAAAAGTAAATTGACTTACAAAAATGATTTTCCACCGAACCACTTGAGACTAAAATGTTTTCTTTAAAAAATTTTTTTTTTTATATAGTTAAAACTTCCGAGACTATATATATACACACACACACACACACACACACACACACACACACACACACACATATATATATATATATATATATATATATATATATATATATATATATATATATATATATGAACAAGTAAAGGATGAGAATAAAAATTGATGTAGAACATGATATGAGTTTTTTTACTCTAATGTAATAGTGATAACAAAATGTTTTTTAAATATGGATAAACATTGTTAAGTGGTTATTATCGGTCTTTTATTATTAATTCTGTCATATATTTTATTATCTACCACATTATAAATTATATAAAGTTAGGTATATGTACATGTTAATATATTTGTATGTACATGATTCACACCTAAACTACTAAACCGATAATTATACATTTTAACTAATCTGCTGAACGTAAGAGGTGCTAATGGTGCTATATATATATATATATATATATATATATATATATATATATATATATATATATATATATATATATTATTTACCTTTATACAAAGAAGAAAAAGGGAGATGGAAGTAATTTTTGAAAATTTAGCTACCTCCGATATTTTGTGAAATTTTAACAATAGGTATTAGCTATCAATAAACGTTCTCCAAATTACAGTTTCTTGTTGTATCTAAGATAATTTTAAATATCAGCACAACTTTTCATTTGAAAATTGAAATATTTCAGATTTGCATTTAATTTCATCCATAGTCATTAGACCACAATTAATTAAGATAACATGAATTTCAATTTCGTCTTTAGTTTTCGTCGTAAGTTTTTAAAGCCCCCTTAAAGTGTAAACATTTTCTAGAAACAAAATCATTTTTTTGATCAAAATTAGTATCTGTATCTATCCTGTATCGCACTTATATATAAATGGTTTTAATTCCCGTAACCACTAAAATGACGTCATAGCACTAGGACGAAATAAATCATACGTTCTGATTATCGTGTAAAATAATGAAGGGATTTCCAATAGAAAATGAAAACATTTTACTTCCGAACTTAAAAACAGTAGGAAATAAAAAGAGAGTTTGCTTTGTGAATGATTCATGTTGTTATGTAATAAACTTTGATTATTTTTACCTTATCTCACTCTTTTGCAAGCTGCATATATCATACACTGGACAAGGTAGGTGAAGCTAGGGCGGTAGCGCTTGATATATCCAAGGCCTTTGACAAGGTCTGCAATTAAGGGATTCTCCTAAAACTGCATTCATATGTTATTACTGGACAACTATTTTATATAATATCGTCCTTCCAAACAAAAAGAAAGATTCAGGTTGTGCTCGATGGCCATTCATCTAAGCAACATGGCATGAATGCTGGTGTACCCTAAGGATCCATCCTTGGACTTCTACTGTTCCTGATTTTCATAAATTACCTCTCTGATGTCATTGAGACTGAGATAGGAATATTTGCTGACGACACCACGCTCTACTCTCGTCATGTGGACAAAACAGCGCCCATATCTGAGACAATGGCTGTATCCTTAAAAAATGACCTCCAGTCTGTAGTTGATTGGTGTTAAAATATATGTTAACTTTTAATGCCGCAAAGACAAAGCTACTTTCCTTTAATAACTATAAGAAACTTCTTCAACCACCGATTGTCATGGCAAATAATACCCTACCTGAAAGTTCATTATTCAAACTCCTCGGCTTAACTTTCACAGATAACATGAATTGGAACAAATACATTGAAGACATTGCTAGGGCTGCTGCAAAGAAGGTGGGATTCCTCTACCGTGCTAGTAAACTTCTCACACCTGACATTATCCTATATCTCTACAAAGCCACCATCTTCCCATGCATGGAGTATTGTTGCCACATCTGGACTGGGGCATCATCCACTAGTATCTCCCTCTTAGACAAGGTCCAAAAAAGAGTCGCCAACTTAATAGGTCCCTCACTATCCACGAAACTCCAGCCTCTGTCTCACGCCGCAATGTTGCTTCCTTGTGCTTGTTTTACAAGTACTTCAATGGATTGTGCTCTGATGAACTTGCTGCTCTGGTGCCCCCACGACCAAAATTCACTAGACCAACCCGACAATCTGCCAAATCCCATCCATTCACTGTGGACGTCCCCAGATGCTGAAGAGCTTTCTACTCTAAAAGCTTCTTTCCTCGTGCTGCTGGACTCTGGAACTCCCTCCCTGCTCTCTGTTTTCCTGACGGTACTGAAATGCAGAAATTTAAAACTAATGTAAACAGACATCTCGCTGCACAGCTAAAAAAACAACACTCAGTAGCCTCTTATGTCTACAGTGGCGGTCTGCCTTGTTTGGGGTGGACTATTTTTTTAAAAGTAGCAATAGTACAATAAAAATAATATAAATTTAAACATTTTCATCATAATTTCATAAATAAATAAATATTTAATGTTTCGTTATTAATTACTAGTTCACGAAGTCAATAAAATACTTTTTACTACACATGTTAACGAGATGCCGAACATTTACAAATACCATTGTTTTACTAAATAAATTTGAACATAACACAAAAGCATGATAATAACTGCGGAAATATAATACAGCTTTTCTGTCTGCATGTCGAAAACCAAAACAACGTTGCAGATTTCAACGCATTTTTTTATTTTCTGAACATTGAGATGCATGTAATACAAGCTTTTTTGTATAGTCTACCTATCTATCGATCTAGCTAACTTCCTATTCATTAAGTAGTAATATATATATATATATATATATATATATATATATATATATATATATATATATATATATATATATATGATATTGGTGAATAATAGTTAACAACAAAAAAGTTGTGAATAAACACATTTACAACAAATAACTTTTACCAAACGCAAGAAAAATTAATTTTCTATCGGATGGCATAGCTTTTCAATTTGACACTTTTTTTAAGTTGTTGTTTTTTCAGAATTTTATCGTTGCGTCGAAAGCTTGTAAAATAGTGTTTAAAGATAACGCCGTATTTTACTTGATGTGAATGTTCGCCCGGCTGCGCTATCTTGAATTCGTTTTACAAGCCTTCTATGAAACGATACAAATGTGACAAAACAAATACTTACAAAATGCGTGAAAACTGAAAAGCTAGGCACGTCGATAAGAGATTATATTTTCTTGTGTTTTATAAACATCATTCGTAGAAAACTTATTCTTTTGAACAAATTTTTTGTTAACTATAATGAATCTTTGACAATATATAAGTGTATATTTTGTATATATGTGTATATTTTGTATATATATATATATATATATATATATATATATATATATATATATATATATATATATTTAAAGGGTGTGTAGACATATTTTTTAAACCATTGTTTCGGATAGTATTATATTTAAAAAACATAACAATGACATAATTCAATATATATATATATATATATATATATATATATATATATATATATATATATATATATAATACACGCACACACACACACACACACACATATATATATATATATATATATATATATAAATTTTTATGGTGCCGTATCTGTATGAAGAACAAATGAACTCGTCCATCCATAGTAAAATGCGAGAAGCATTCCAACTCACAGTCTTTTTCCATCCCAGTCATATGCTGGCAGTCCAGAATACCACTTTTTGTATATATATATATTAGTTTTCTTCAATAATATATCTTTGTTCCCGTAACCCCGTGTTTCCGTGTCTTTATTCCGGCCCCTAACAGGGTGACAACAAACTGGCGACGAGGCGATTCGAACTGACACGGGTCGCCAACTAACGGTCGACAAAGTACCCACACTTATACGGGAAACCACAACGAAAGTATCGACGAGTTACAATAGAAAAACAAAAACAAAACAGCAAAGCATTTTTGCCGGAACCTTCGAAAAAAACCGGCGTTAGATTTTAAAAGGAATAAAACTTGATGAAATCGAATACACATTGTCTAGTTCTGAAAACACGTTATCAGTGAAGAAAAAAAAACACGATAAACCAAATTGATTATTTTCTTTAAAAAAATGGTTAGTTTTTTTCTCTCTCCCTACATTGTTATTCCGACTCTGTTAGAATATGTGACAAATAATGGAATATATGATTTTATTTCCACCGAAAAGAAAAACATTGTGAAACTGTATTTTTTTCTTTC
The DNA here is from genome assembly GCA_963556195.1 of Sepiola atlantica. NCBI lineage: Eukaryota > Metazoa > Mollusca > Cephalopoda > Sepiida > Sepiolidae > Sepiola > Sepiola atlantica. The sequence goes on along the minus strand of OY744522.1, from coordinate 91,512,600 downwards.
TAGAACTAAAACGCGTAAAGCGTAGTAAAAAAAATGGTTTCATAATCTTTTCATAACTAAGATGGCGTCTAGCAAGCGCTACTCTAAGGAAAATACCTTCTTACAAAGCCATACTAAAAAAGAAATTATTCATTTTCTAATAAATAAATAAATAAATAAATAAATATGGAAGACCCTATGTCAATCATCGCAGTAAAATTATTAACGAATTTGTTCAGTCCCAAGACCGCGTAATTTCACAAACGCTGGAAGTGCATAAACCTGGTAAAAATAGACGAGGAAGATTACGCTACTTTTGCATCGATAGTAAACAAACATTGTGACGACTTTAAACTAGCTGAATTGAGTGCCGATAATTTCAAGTGTTTAATTTTCGTACAAAGGTTAGACTCAGGAAATGACACGGAGATAAGGCATAGAGTCCTAAATAAATTAGAGAATGAGCCAAGCCTTACACTGCAAGAGTTGCCCGAGGACTGTCAAAAATGTATCAATGTAAAACAGGACTCAAAAGACATTAAATTATCGGGCATTGCGCATATAAAAAAGTACATAAAAAAACAAAAGTTCAACCTTATAAAAAAATAAGTCAAAACAGAAATAGTGATTTTTATGCAGCAAAGACAAGTCAACCAAGTAAAAAGACAAATAAATGGCCACCGAGCCCTTGTTCACGCTGGTACAATGACTGTCCTTTCCGTTTTAAGTCCTGTATGAATTGCAAAAAGGTCGGACATAAAAGTTCGCACTACAGAACAGGTAGAGGAAATAAAACGCGGTTTCAAGCCACTAGGACAAAGAATGAAAAATGCATGGACATAAGAAAACTTGTACAGGTGAAAATCCTAGATAAAAACATAAAATTAAAATTGGATTCGGGTTCAGATGTCTCCATAATAAATTTACATACGTGAAGAATCTTAAATAACCCCACTTGATTAAGAACAAACAGGCTGGTCAGCACAGTGACTGGGGAAAGAATTAAATTTGAAGGAGAATTAATCACAAATGTGTCCCTAATGGGAAATACTAAAAAACTAAAAATACTGGTGCTGAAGGATTCAAATAATCTTTTCAGTTCGGACTGGATGCAGACATTTGATTCATGGAAATTGCCAATAAATAAATTTTGTAAAAAAATAAATAGTCGAGCAACGGAACCGGAAAAACTGCAACGAGAATTAAAAAAAAATCTTTTCCCGAGGTTTTTTCTGGCGGTTTTGGGCGCTGCACTAAGATGGCTGCCAAATTTCAACTTAAAGAAAATTTACAGCCGGTATTTAAAAAGGAAAGAAAAGTACCCTTCGCCTCGATAGAAAAAATAAACGAGGAACTAGACCGACTTGTAGAGACTGGTATTTTATCAAAAGTACAACACAGCCAGTGGGCAGCACCCACGGTTTATGTGAAGAAAATATCTAATGAGATTCGTGTATGCGCACACTTTTCAACGGGTTTGAATAATGCTTTAGAAAACTATCACTACCCGCTGCACAGCCCCGGGGAAGTGTTCTCAAGTTTAAATGGAGGAAGATTTTTTTCTAAAATAGACCTAAGTGAGGCATACCTCCAAATACCGGTGGATTAGGATGTTTCGAAGCTGTTATGTATAAAAAGGTTAGCTTTCAGAGTGAAAGTCGCGCCAGCCATTTTCCAACAAGTAATGGATACAATGCTGGCGGACTGGATTTTGAGATAGCGTATCTTGATGACATTTTGATTAACAGCAAAGATATCGAACAACACCAGAAACATGTAAATCAAGTGTTTGCGAGAATCCAAGATTATGGGTTCAAAGTAAAAGAAGAAAAATGTGATTTTTTCCTGGAGGAAAGAAAATACCTGGGTCATGTTATCGATAAGGACGGCAGAAGGCCGGACCCAGAAAGGGCTACCGCAATAAAAAAAAAACATGCCAGCGACAGAAAACGTGACGACATTACAGAGTTTCCTGGGGCTAGCACATTACTACCAGGCCTTTATCCCAGAAATGCATAATTTGCGCGCTCCATTAAATGAGTTATTAAACAAAGATAAAGCCTGGGTGTGGACACCTGAATGTCAGGATGCGTTAAATAAAATTATAGAAAAGCTTACGTCAGAGTTATTTCTAACACATTACAACCCAGAATTGGACACACTCGTGGCTAGCGACACTAGTTCATATGGTTTAGGAGCGTGTATCCTACATATAATGCCGGATGGGACCCATAAACCCATTGCACATGCATCTAGGACTTTGCTCCTGACGGGAAAACAGTATTCTCAAATCGAGAAAGAGGTCCTAGCAATAATATTTGCGGTATCAAGGTTTCACCGATACATACATGGTAGACGATTTACTTTATAGACATACCATAAGCCGCTAATTACAATTTATGGATCTAACAAACGCCTACCGGTATATACATCTAATAGGCTACAAAGATGAGAAACTATCTTATTAAATTACAACTTCAAAATGCAGCATTTGCCTTCAAATAAAATCTATCATGCAGATGGGTTGTCGAGACTAGTGCCAAAACAGAGAGAGACTCTAGAAGACACAGTTATCGCGTCCCTTCAAACAGAAGGAGATTTTAAAGAAATTTCGTGCAACGCAGTGAGAGAACTCCCGGTAACGCTATATGAGATAAAAAGAAGCTCACGAGGATTAATTTATCACCAGCACAAATATGAACATGGTAGATAAGGATGTACATGTGGCAAAGAGTTTCTTACTCTGTGATGAGGTACTCATGTACAACGAAAGAGTGGTCATCACAGAAGAAAACACGAAAGAAAATTCTAAACGATTTTCATGTTGGCCATCCAAGGATAAGCAAGATGAAGGGTTTAATGAGGAGTTTTGTGTACTGGCCAGGTATGGATGATGACATTGTAAAAGCAGTAAAGCTGTGTAAAGGCTGTGCCTTGGCGGCAAAAGCACCGCATATAAAACATAGCCCATTGTCAAAGACCGACCGTCCGTGGGAAAGAATCCACGTGGATTTCGCGGGACCACTGGGAGGTTTTTATTACTTAATCGAAGTCGACAGTTTTTCGAAGTGGCCCGAGGTACTACGTTGCAAGAGTCCCACGTCGGAGGTTACGATAAGATTTCTACATGAACTATTCGCTTGTTTTGGGGTAGTGGATTGTCTGGTGAGTGATAATGGGACGCAATTCATGTCATAAGATTTTGAGGAGTTCTGTGCCACGTTTTAAATCAGACATATAACGACTCCCCCGTATCATCCTAGGTCCAACGGCAAGCGGAACGTTTTGTAGACACGTTAAAAAGAGCACTAAAAAGGCCGGTGATACTCCTAGGGAAAGTATATAGACTTACTAAAAACGTAAACGTACCATCTTCATTATCCCCGGAGAGATGATGTTTGCGCGGAAAGTGAAGTTCGTGTTTGATAAGTTACTACCTAAACAAACTAATTATGATCGAATCTCTACGGTACCGAAGAAGAAATACAGCCCAGGAGATTTAAGATGTTCAAAAACAACACATCGTCCTGGGAACCCGGTACAATTGAAAAGAGGATGGGGCGATGGTCTATATTATAAAAGGACCACAGTTCTCGTATAAGAGACATCTGAATCAGATCAGAAAAAGACTGTCAGATGACACTGACAGCTCTCCACAAGTAGAAGACGTGATGGACGTGATATATGACACTTTCAACTTGCCAGCACCCCAGGTAATGACACAGACACGGCAGCCGAAATGAAAACGAATGGCTCCGGACTACATAGAGATAAATCCGAAAAGGAAACGTTACTAAGACTCCTGAAGAAGTAAGGTTTGGAAGGGGGGTGTTATGGTTCCGTACCTGTACAAAGAACAAATGGACTCGTCCATCCATAATAAAATGCGAGAAGCATTCCAACTCACAGTTTTCTTCCGCCCCAGTTCTATACTGGCAGTCCAGAATACCAGTTTTTGTATATATATTCTTTTTCTTCAATAATATATCTTTGTTCCTGTAACCCCGTGTCTTTATTTCGGCCCCTAACAGGGTCACAACATATATATATATATATATATATATATATATATATATATATATATATATATATATGTATATAACTAGAAATATGACATGTTTTGGTTCGTCTATACAACATACCTTTCAACATAATGTCACAGCTGACAGTGAATGACGAATGGAATTAGAAAAATGGAATTGAGAAAAAGGAAAAATCCGAAAATTAACTGAATTAAACACTACATTCTTTGAATATAAATAAATGTTATTGTAGCTATAAGGCATATTCAGACAACGTTCGTAGAATCTCTAGTCAGTCTTTCTTGATATGCCGCCCTTCGCATAAATATAACTTAAATTTCCGTCTAAAATGTGGTAATGTCCCGTGGCTTACGGAATCGAAGTTGACTCTTTGGCAGGGGTTCGAACTGTGCGACCGCCCGAGATTATCATCCCGAAAGCTCGAAATCGTGAGTATGTGGTAAAAATAATTAAAGTATTATTTATTTAAAAATTAATATATATATATATATATATATATATATATATATATATATATATATATATATATATATATATATTGTGTGTATTTAGGCAGCATTTTTTCATTAACCCAACGAATTTCTTAAAAAAAAAAATCGGCACATTTCAAAATGTAGACGTCTGTCTTTTACGTGAACGGTTTGCCGGCGTATTTTTTGAAGAAATTCTATTCTTTCACTCGCTTTTTATTAATTTTTGCCATTAAAGACCTGAAGATGATTCCGTAGAGAATCGAAAACGTTAGTCAAACACACGGATCCTACATTAATTCATTCCATTTCAACGTCAAAAATATCATTCGACGAATGGAAAAAATAAAAAAAGGAATCACTAAACAGAAGAGTTCTGTTGTTTTCAGCAACACATGCATTAATATATATATATATATATATATATATATATATATATATATATATATATACGCTGTGATTACGTTGGGTTGTCTGGGACTCTTTGTAGTTTTATGTTTGTTTTACAAAACGGAAATGAATTGTGGTAGATATAATTATTATTTTTTTAAAATATGATTTAAAGTTCGTCTCATTAAATGAACAAAATCACTCAAACAACCATAAAGCAAAAAGACATTGCGTAAAACATCTACACTATTAATACAATATCAAAATAAATAAGTCATCCAATAGTTTCCAAAATGTATTCTTAATTTACTTTTTAACCATTATGTACTTCTCGGTTGATTATTTTGATATGATCTAGAAACTTGTTCCAAAATATATTAGAAAACAAATTTAATTGCTTAATAAATTTTGTCTTTTGAAGTTTGTCATGACAATAGCTTTCAAAATCGAGGGGAAACTATTTTTTAAATGCCCACCACAGTTCAAAATAGCATAAGTTTGTTTAGAAGTTTCAATTAAATCACATCTTATTCTTCTCTCTAGTAAAGTAGTTAATCTTAATGTTTTCAATCTCTTTATGTAAGTGTAATTTTTTACCCATTGTATTAATTTTGTCACTATTATATTTCACTTTCCATATCTTGAAACTTGATCGTAGGTCTGAGTGAATTATTTGACGTCTGATTAGAGTTTTATAAATTTTATGAACAAGAATACATCAGTTATTCCAGTTGCCCTTAGTACAATGGACCAAATATGATTGTCAGCTTTAAATGCATCATTATAAAGATTCCTACCGTTGCATTATTTATGTTACTTTCCTTTTATCTCTGTTGCTTATTATACATTCAACTTTAATATTCCTCGGTCTAATATGTAGTACTTGACATCTTCTATGTTAAACTTTAATTTCCAAGTATCTTCCCAATGTAGATACATTTTTCAGATCCATCTGTGTTATTTCTTTGGATAATGCTCTAACAAGTAGTGTACCACCATAAGCAAATACTTATATTTCTGAAGTTATATCATTAGGTAAGTCATTTAGGAATATCAAAGCAAAAAAGGGTGCCAATACTGAACCATGACGAACACCGAACTAAATATAATATGAGTTGGAATAATTGTTACCAAATTTCATTTTTATTTTTATAGTTCGATCGGTCACAAACCTTCTTGCAGTATTTACTAATTTATAAGAAATACTAACATTTTAATTTTCCTTATCTAATGCTTCGATGAAATACAAATATTTAATATTTGCATTGACTCCCTCCATCAAATATTCATTTATAATATCAATACTTTCCAAACCATTAGATAACGTTATATATAAAAATATTCTGATGTCTTCTACTTGTTTCCATTGTCTTGGCAATTCCATCAATCCTATCGAAAATCTGCCCCCCCCCCATCCTCGTGCTCTTCCATATAATTATATTTCTACTGATTCGATTATTCGATTTCTCCCTTTAATAAATCTTGGCTCTTTACTTAATCATTCTAATTAGAAACTGGGAACTGAACGCGGCTAATATACTTAAGGTTACAGTTGAATAACTCTCCCCAAATCCTAACTTGTCACTGTTGCCTAGAGATCGTGTACTCTTACTGAAAATAGTATCGCCAACTTATTTTGTGAGTACAGTGCATTTGTTGCTGTTCACATATTAAAGACCAGGGTGCATTCTTGGTCTAATGGATGCCACTACATCTTATGGAATCATCCATACCGAGTTCAAATCCTATCGTACCTTTTGTGGTCATTTACGCATTAATATTTGGGGGGGATGAACCCGCAATTCTACCCAGTCTATCCCTAAGATAGAAACTTGTATTCAAGTTTTCACATACATTTTTTTACGATAGATGTTGTGTAACGAAAAGAGTTGATTTGTTGTAAAACGGACGAAGAAAACAAATCAATAAATCATTTAGAATACGCTGATAAAAGCTTTTCAGTTTATTCATTCCAAGGAGGTTATCCTTCCAGGCATTATTCCCTTTTCTGTTTAATCGGCGGTCGCCTAAAACGCTCCTACCGGGGAATGCCGATGGGTCCGATCACAGAAAATTGTGCACTTATTCATTTGGGGGTTTCTAAACTCAAGTTTAACTTATCTGCGATGCGAGACAAGTAAATACGTAACGCGTTTCGGCATTATATAAACACCAAACGGTTGATATAAAGAAAAACACTTAAAATTATTTTATGAATGTTGTATCCTTACTGAATATTTATAATTGGAAATTGAACGCTGATAATACACTTAGGATAAGAATTGAATAACAGACAACACACCGTAAATTGCGACGGTTACCAATCAATCGCATATTTTGAGTGAAAATACTGTCACATTTTTGCGACTATAATACGTTTATCTGTTTTAGTTCACCTAACTGTTCACATCAAATAAATCAGATACAGAATTATCTTTGTTTATTTATTCATGTGTCCATTGATATATATTTTATTTTAATAAATAATTGAAGCGAGCAGACGTGCCACGATGAATTGAACCTTTATGTTAAGTCTCGGATGAGACGAAAGCAAATCCCCCCTGTCTGTCTGTCGAGTATAAAACTGTACTCCACATAGCAAGATTAATAAGTAAAAGAGATATGAATATAAAAAAGTATAAGATCGATATGGTCTCTCTTTTCGACGTTGTTAATACAGATAAGATCAATAAAAGCCTCTTTGAACCTCTCAACATCTGTATTGGACTTCCTTTCGGTTGATAAATGCAAAGATTTATTCACAGAGAAGTCCACTAGACGAATCACTTTATTGCGACACAGAGAAGTAGTAGAAATCAACACGGTTATACGAAGAAAGACAGAGAAAAAGGAAAAATATACGAAACAAATCACAACGCCCAATGAAAAAGAGAAGGAAAAGAACATTTTTAAAAATTTGAAGTGAACACCGGATATGTTTGTACAATGAGAAAAGAGAGAGAAAATAATATAAGTTAAAAAATCCACGTGAAAAAAATTCATTGATTTACCACTCTCTCCGCACACGTTAAGTGTAAAGTACGCACGCATTATGAAACACCCCCACCCGAAAACGTTATGTGAAAAGAAACTGTGAAAAATAGTTTTTAAAACTTTAGTAACGCTTCAAGTTTTTCGATTGTTTCGGAAGCGTTACATATAAGGTCGATTTAGTCACATTTGAAAAAAAAAGAGATAATTAAAAGAATTTAAAGATTTGAACACTCTCCCGTATACATGATAAAAAATATGGCCACACCTAATACACGTACAGCGAACGCTCTGGCGTTCACATTAGTAACAAGATTCATAAAGAACTATGAAACGAAAGTTTAAATGATTTTAATCACTTATAAAACAAAGATGTAACGTAACACTTCTTGTGCTTTGAAACATCGGATTTGACAGCACAAATATAATTATTGTTATTATTTTTCAATTATCATTATTTTTATCCTTAAATACCATCATCATTAATTCATAAATTTAATAATATTTTAATAAAAAATAGAAACAACAACAACACCAAAAAAAAAACGCTATACCTTAAAAGGAAATATAAAAATACAAATACTCACGAGCGAAGCCGGGTCAAGACGGTAAGTATGTGTATATGTTTATATATTTAATGTATAGGATTCATTCATAAACTAATTCACAGTTCATTATGCTAGGCGTAAGAGTGAGTAATGTGGGGTATATTTGGTTTATTTACTTTTATGCAAACGTGATAAAGACGGGTGAAAGAAGATAAAATTAAGATATTTACGATTTTTTTAGAAATTTGAACAACAGGTGTTATACACCATTTAATAAATAGTACCCACATCTCAGATACTTTGAATTATTTTCAGCGGTTTGATGGGACATAATATATCTCCTATCAAAAATTCAAATATTTCAGATTTGCAATTTTCAATTTATTCCCAAATGTTGCAGTAGAACTCCATCTTAGGACGTATTTGTCTCTTATATAGATAATAAAGAATTGGATAAAAAATCAGGTACATTCTGCTGCAGTAGAATACTAAAACATTTTTCCAGCAACTTTACCAAAAGGCTAGATAAAGGTCTTCCATTGTACATGTGGAGTGAATGTAATCCTAAGAGGTTATAAAAAGGGCTTCCTCAATGAGAGAGCTATTTATTTCAACCGGAAAAGAACAAGGGTCTAAACATTTGTGGTGAACGGATAGAAGGTTTGTTTCAGACATGTTAAATGTAACAACATACGCTTTTCCCATTGCCCCACGTGCTCTAAATCAGAAGAGATATAGTTAGTAAGATCTAAATACTGCTGCCAGAGATAGTTCGGTCGTCTGCATAGATGTGAACAATTGATCTCAAAATCGGATTTGGAAGATTATTCAGTAAAATCAGGACGAGAGTTCGAGCAAACTAGATCCTTAGAAACGCTGGTGTTGATAATTTGCTTACGACTCTTGCCCATCAACAACAACATTTATAGACCTATCAGAGAATGACTTTGAATTTTTCATAGCTAGCAAGTTTGTGAAGTAGCTCTTTGTTTCAGACCTTATCAAATGCCGACAGCTATTGCCTTAGCGAACCCCCGTCGATAGATTCTCTGATTCTATGCGATATTACAGTCAGCGGTTTATTTTGCAGGACGAAATTCGTATTGCTTGTCACTAAGTATATTACTTTTGCTGAGGTGATTGACAACGGTTTGATTTATCACAGATTTGAACGCTTACTAATGACGCACAGGAGACTGATCAGTCTGTACTGAAATGAAGAAGACTGATTATTGGACTGACGGAAAGAAATAGCCCAAGTTGATGGAAAACATTTTTCCGTTAAGCAACGATTGAATAGCTTTGTAAGGATAAGAGTAAATTCTGACAGTGGATTATTAAGATTATTAAGTACAGTGACGGGAATGTTCTAAGGACCAGTTGCCTTGCTGGCATTAAGTTTTGTGTAAGGTTAGCAAAATCCCGTACAGATACATAGACCTCCCTTAGAGTATATTTAGTTATACAGGGTAATTTCAGAAGTAAAATAGACCTGATCATATATAGAATGTAAAACAAATTTTCTTGTAGAAAGCGTATCTTTGTCAGATGCCGAGGAAATCCGCTCTGGTACATTAATGATGGCTGGGATAGAAGTATTACATCAGTTCAGTACCCTGTTAGTTATTCTCTAAAACTCTCAACAACTGTCTCTACTCAGCAACTCTGGATTAAACAGGTTGGGCATAAGATTTTTTGCGTTTCATATAATTCGTTAGCAGCGGGTGCGACCAGTTCTCAAAGCAGCTTAATTTTGGTGCCTCTATTCCGTTCATAGCAATATATATATATATATATATATATATATATATATATATATACATAAAATATTTTAGAGTTTTTTTTACTTACAGACGATATTGTTTCGGGCTTTTTACCGTCATCAGTGCAGGAGTGGTGGTTGCAGGCAAGTCGCATGGGATCAAACGCAGTTTGTAGATTCAGACTAGAATTACGAGACAAACGCACAAGACCGCACGGCTAGCGGCAATTAGGACGGAAAGTAATTGAAATCAAGATACACTTTCCCTGGGAGGCAGGGTAAGTGTTTTTGCTGTCGACAGTGTTCAAATCTTGCGCGGAATATATATAAATATATATATATACATATAATAAACATTTAAGACAAAATGGAAAATTAGTTTATAGAATAGTGGATCAGCGAAGCAACATGTTAGTAAAAGTAGATATAAGGACACAACGCATCTTTAAAGCTGAACCAAGATATTTCGATCGAGTCGTTCGACCATATTTATTTGTTAAAATGAGTTTTATTACAAATTGATTAATACAGCACAATAGAATCCTCTCCGTAAACACCACACATTTAATTCTCTTCGCGAATAAAAGAGCTATCCATATACACTTAAACACCAAAACAACATTTTCTAACACCATTGCGCACACACTAAGAAACATTATCCTCTTAACCAACACACACGGCACACATATTTTACAACATGGTTTTATGACCATCTAATCTTCCCGCCTCACTATAAAAAAAACATACTAAAAAGACACAAAAACTAAGTACGCACATCTCCAACACGTACGGGAAAATATACAATACCATGTCATTACTGTGAGAAAATCTATTTTGGCGAAACTTAACGTCACCTAAACATAATATATAAACCTAATAGAGCAATTAAGTTAGGAAACACTTTAAACATGTTATTTCTGCATATGATTTCCAAAAAGCAAAAATTATAAAATGCATATACGATATAAAATTACAAAACCTCATCAAATCTTGTCTAATTTTACGAGTTAATAACAACATCCCACAAAGACCTGTTTTTACAACATCTTTGACACCATAGCCAAAAGTATACTTTTTGAAAATAATTGAAGAAAATACGATAATGAGTAATCTTAATCGCTCTAATTATCCATAACTTTATCCCCTCTCTCTATGTGTTTAATTTTTTAACTTTTTTCTTTTTATTTCTACCACATGGTTTTATTTCATTTTTATATTTATTTTTCTTTACCCCACGTGTTTTTACTTTAATTTATTTTTCTGTCAACCACGTATTTTTAATTTCATTTATTTTTAATTTGTTGTTATATTTTTGTTTTTCTATTTCTCTTCACGTGCTTTAATTTATTTGTATTTTCCCGTCAACATTGTGTTTCACATCTCCCACCTTGCTACCATTCCATCAACTCCTCTCCCATGAATCTTCCTCACTATCCGCCTTCTACTCTTTCCCTGGTTTACATCTCTACATTCTCCTTTCTTCACCTACCCACTACATACATCATCTATTTCGCCCCTCTTAAGTCAGCTTTACCACCTCAGGTTTTCCCCTCAAACCTTCACTGTATAAAATATCGATCTGTTTAATAAACTTCATTTTAAAAAATTAATATGATTTAATGGTGTCCTTATTTCTATCAGCAGGTTGCCTTACTTCTTATTCATTATTCCATAATAGACGAGGCAATATACTAATTGACCCTAAAAATCGCAACATTTTGTTTTTTGGTGGTTTTGTGCTAGGTTGGGTCTAGTCTACAACATACTAAAAGTTTGACAAGATCCGAGTATGGGAAAGTGTCAAATTTCGAATATGACATTTTTGGTTTACAAGTCATTTTCCATTTCCATGTGAAGCACTAACTCGGTCAGTTTTTATGATAAATCAATACATCTTAGATTTTTGCCCAAGTTTTCAGGGTTAATCTTTCACATGAAAGGGTTACCAGTGATGCCAAATAAACCCTTATACCATATCAATGGGTAGCCCTACACCCATTACCCTTGTTGTATCCATCTTGATTCACTTACGTCACAGTGCTTTTTCAAACCTTTTAACTCCTCATCATCATCTTCCACTGGATCATTTTTCATATTGTCACAATTTCCATCTTGGCAATGTTCACATGCACTCGTACATTCTAGCCAATGCCTCCCGCAGGTATACCTTAGGTTATTGCATCCTTCCAAACAGTTGCAATGAACTATCTGAATCAGTGCATCTGGAGCAGGGCTTTTGTCCGTCATCACTGGAACAAGTTTGCCCCCTTCCACCCCACTAAGATGGCACCATTTCATCACTACATCCCATGAACTCCATAACCCGGTAGTATGTCCGCAAAGAATGAAATTTACACGCAGAAGGCGTTGGTGGTAGTCGTTCTGATGTGACGAACGTCTTAACTCTCGCAACTTTATTGCAGAGCATATTGTATCTAATAGATGCCAGGGAGTTTTTTCTGTATCCGCATTGAACAAAGCTACCATTGCCTTACAGCCATTGGTTTCCACAACATCCTGGCTTTGCTTTTGTAGAGAAAATGCTTTTGAACAGTCTGTCATTGTCTTTTCTCTCTTGACAATTCGTTGGTACCCTAACGTCTTCCATATTCCGAATACCCTGGACACCGAATCGCATTCCGTAAAGGCATGCAGGAACAACAGATCTTTGCAAACTGCTTCTCCAAGCACCTGCTTAAGAACCTTGATATTGTAGATGTATGGTTTCGCCTTTTCAGAGCAAAAATAAAATGCAGTACATTTAGAAACATATGCACGGAACAGCAAGAGAAGGTTCGTGTCTTCTCCAATGAGGGTGGTTGATTTGAAAGTAGACATATTGATGGCTGCCTTTGCAGTCTCAACATCGGCATCTCCTTGCGCTTGAATAACGTTACAGCCTTTTTGCCGCATTCGTTCTGTGATCCTCTGGATCAGCACTTGCTTGTTTACCACATATGACAAGAAGTTGTCCTGTTTCCCAGCAAATTTTGTTACCTCTGTAATGTTCACCTTTCTTGCATTCAGCTTTCGATTTCGCTGCTGATTAGTACAGTCATTTATACCTGATCAAACTTAATAACCATCAAACACGACTATTGCTTTCCCTAAGTGTTCAACAGTAAATGAGGCATAATCATTTGCAATGGAGCTGTAGGTACTCCTCTCCTTCCATTTCAAACGGTGAAGAAGAGATACTCCGTTTAGTACATTGTGCTCTGTGACTGGAACGGTTTGTGTCACAGCACTGCCCAATTTTGTTTCAACATCATTTCTGAGACCTGCTGCCAGCTGTACTTTGTTCGCTTGACGTAAGATGCCTTTTATTCAAACAATGACATAGGGTAGAAACAGAGTTCATAGGACATACGATCATCCAGCTGTAGATCATTCATCTGTTAGACCACGAGAAAACTATGGAATAAAAGGACTGGGTCAATTCTATGATCAGCAGAAACTTTAACTTTCTTGCTCGATGCTAAAGTCTTTGATTTCAAACTTAGGAAAAAACTGATAGTCCATCCATCTTCTGTACAATGTCTTTTCTGATTTCGAAAAGGTCCTGAACATTGACATCATCGTTAGCAGTAATTCTTGTGGTAATATTGCGTAACGATTCATCGCCTGAAAACGGCTTAAAGCTGTCTAGTTGCTCTGTAACTTTCCCGATGTCTGTCTCATCTCTATCCACCCAAAGGGCATACAACTCCTTATGTTTTACGCTTGTTGTGTAACTTCGTGCGCTAAGTTATTGTATGGAAAGGTTGTAAGCGGATGACATAGTGGACGATATGGCCCAAACTGTTTTCTGGTGCTCGGACATCCCACTACCCCGTGTGAGCCCACCATGGCTTTTAAGTGAGCGCATTAGTGTTTGCTTGATGACAAGATCAGAGCCAAGACTAGCCCAGTATTGACTAGTGCGTCTTATTACGTGAACCACAAACTGGAACTTTTGATGTACTGCAGAATTATCACCTTTCACGGCATACATATTCTGGAGATATAGACGAGCCGACTTCAGATAATTTGGATAGCCATTGGCTGCGAATATTGGTAGGCAAGCAAAGACGGCACCGAGACGCCGTTCCAAAGATTCCATTCGATCAGCTGCAACAAGTGCTCTAGCAATTCCTAGCATGTGCTGATAGTTTATCCATAGATTGCTGGTTTTGGAGGCCCTTAGCAGTTCATCCCTTATCAGAGTTAGACTGTTGTAAATCCTACCGATGGAATCTGATTTTAACAATGACTTTAAGTCATATTCACAAGTCTCCTTCAGCATGTACAGCCGCTCAAGTTCTTCTACTTCGTCCTGAAAATCAATTTCACCCTCCTAGATTTTGGCAACAATCTGACGTGTTAGACACTGATCCACCACCACGCTTGTTTCCCTGCCTTTCCGTTCATCATTTGTACGACGGCATTTTCACCATATACTCTCTCCATGATCTCCTTGCGTCCACTGCCATCCAGCAACGTTCTATATATTCGCACTCTTTATGCATCAGGTGCACCATGCCTTGTCATCTGGGAGTAGTCTGGTTGAAGTTAAAGAAAGATTTGATGAGTTTTGCTGCGGATTTCAGAATTGCTCGTTTATGTGCTTTCTTATCATCTGTCGGGGGTGAAGTGTAGTATTCACGAAGAATATCACTAGTTTTTTCCCCTAAATGTCACAATGTTTGCGAAACCACAACGGCCTTTGGTCACAAATAAAGAGTTTCCATATCGACTTATAAGCTTTTTCCTTGAGGTACAGATTTCCATATGCCGTTGATTTACTACCTCGTAAGTATTCTCCCATTTAAACGATAAGGTCCGATATCGTGATATGTTCCTAATCGTTGTCCACCAAGAATACCCACACCCTTTCGAATCCTTCATTCTGATTGCTGTCTTTTAGTCTTCCACGTTTTCGTCGTTTGGTTAATTCAACTTTATTGGAATGCTTCGCATTGTATAGAAGTTGACGTTACATGACTGGTGGTAAACACAGTCTGCAGCATGAAGATGACCACCAAAATATTCGATCCGACCTTGAACAGCAGTGGCCCACTCACCCCTCTTGTTTTGCAATGAACCAGGAGAGTTTGAGCAAATGCATAAGTCTTCACATATCAAATCTTTCACTCACTTTTTTGTTCATAGTCTTTTTCCACAATATCAGATCCACAGAAAAAGCAATGTGTTTTACTGTCATATTGTCCCAGAGAAACACGAGCGCCTCTTTTTACTGGCCGAGCCTTTATATTAATATTGTATTTTGTCTTCTTCTTAAAACCTCTCGGAAAGTATAACATTTTGACCAATTTATAGTTGCCATAATAAAACGAAGACAGAGTTATTTTTCATCTATTATATTTATTTATTTATTCATCCACTTCATCATGTGTTCTCGTATTTGCATAAAAATCACATATCCGTTGACAGGTACTGAATTTTTCATTTTTATTAGATCGTCAGTTCAACGTGTAAATGTTCTGTCTAATGATACCTTTAAGTGTTGGCTTGAGAAGATAATTATAAAAGGCAAAACAAAGAAATTTATCAGTTTTATCTGTTTATTTTTTCTTAATTGAATGACGATCGGAAATGTTCTATTCTTCAGTAAAAATCGAATTCACCTAAAATATTTGCATTTTCTAAATATAATATCTTTTATTTTATCAATTCTTTGTTGTTTTTCTCCTTGTACTTTTTTCTCACATTTACGTTTCTTTATTCCATTTCTTCTTTTACATATTTTTTCTTTCTTTATTTATTTATGTGTTTATTGTTTTCTTCTTCTTTATCTTCTTTCTTCATTCCTCTCTTTCTCCCTCTTATGTTTCTTATTCCCTTCCTTCCTTTCTTTTTCTTATTTTTCTTAGTCTTATTTTATTTCTTCTTCTTCTTTCTTCTTATATTTTTCTTTTTATACACAGTTTTCTTTCCGCCTCTTATGTTTCTTCTTCTTCTTCTTCTTCTTCTTCTTCTTCTTCTTCTTCATCATATTTTGTAACTTTTTTCTTTCTCCCTCTTATTTTTGCTTGTTTGTTTGTTTGTTTCTTTCTTTCTTCTGATTTTCCTTCGTTTTCTTTCATTTCCTTTTTTCTCTTGTCTACACCCCTTTATTTCCCCCTGTTATGTTTGTTTGTTTGTTCCTTTCTTCAATTTTTTTTCTTATTCTCTTATTCTTCTACCTCTTTTCTCTTAACTTTCCTTTAATCCTTTTCATATTCTTATTTCTTTTCCACTTCTTTTTCTTTTTCTTTTTGTTTCTCCCTCTTATATTTTTCTCTTTTCCTTTCTTTTCTATCATCTACTGTTGTGTTTTCTTTTTCTTCTTCTTCTTCTTGTTTTCTTTCTTCTTCCTCTTCTTCTTGTTTTCTTTCTTCTTCTTCTTCTTCTTCTTCTTCTTCTTCTTCTTCTTCTTCTTCTTCTTCTTCTTCTTCTTCTTCTTCATCGTTTTCATCATTAATTATGATACTTAAATGAAGCCACACCAGCCCTTCGCAAGAGAATCGCGTATGATTCTCGTAAGGGAGATAACATTACTTAAACGCACGTGCCATCATTTTTAAACTCGCCGTAGCACTCGTCTACAAGCGATTATAACTATAATCCTAACAAAACTTACGCCCCCTCCCCACAAATCCCTTTATGGAGATTTACTTAAGAGAGTATTAACCTTTATCGTCAATAGCCGACGTACCGATGCCAGAACGGGTTAATAATACTGCAAGTCCAGTTAATTATTCAATAAGCGCAAGCAGGTCGGATCCTAAAATACCTCAGAGCAATACAAAGCAAATACGGCTCTGGTGGTGAGGACTGTGTTAAAATAGAGCTAGCCCCACACAACCATGTATATTTATTTAGTGGAGTTTAGATCCCATTAAATGATTTAAACATAATTGGAATTGGATCAAATTCTGGAAATCTGTAGAAATGTATGAGATTTGTGAGTGGTTTGAATTTCATTTAACTTAGAGATAAATCATTTAAAGTTTATATTCTAGGTTTTTCTGGAAACATGAATAAAAGGTGTATAACATCAATCTGCTGAACTTTCAAAGTGAGTGTTAAAAGCAAAGTTAAGTGCATAAACAGTCATTAGAGATGAGATTGCTGCAGATAACTACATCTATCTTAAGTTACCTGCACCAATGCATATTATCACTGTTCTTAATTTCATAAGAATTTGTAGAATATACCTACGTATGTACGAATATTCATACGTACATTCGTTTTATTATATCCTAGTATAGCTACACGGCGTTGCTGGGGGGGGGGCATGGACAACCTTGCGTTGCCCGGGGGCATTGACAACACAATAGAATAGTTAAATGTGCGTGTAATATCTTTCTTTTAAAACTTCTCTCTCTACCTCTCTACCTCTCTATCACTCTCTATATCAATTTTCTTCTCTCCCTTTTCTCCCCTTTCTCCCCTTTCTCCCTTCTTCTCTCTTCTCTCCCCTCTCACCTACCCAGCTCTGTGGGTGTGTCTTGTGTAGTTTATGACTTTTAGCTGGACACACACAGACACGCACATAAAACTGCTATGTATATAATAGAAAAACAAGCAGAAAAATGCGACCTGGTCGCGCATATATTTTCTGGTATTACGTATGTCGAACACATTACAACGGGACTGCTTCTATACAGATTACAACACTGTCGCTTTCAAATCCACTGTCAGCACACATTCCTGTCATGAACCGTCCTCACAGGTATTCGAACTTTGTCTAATCCACCAATTATTCTAAATCCTCTCATAAACGTCCTAATCTCTCAACTGACCATCATTTCATCTCATAAACCTTGAACCTCAAATCGCATTTGGCCTTGATATGTGGTGACCCATTTAGTAAAAAATGGGTGTTATCAATATTTAAAAAAATAAACATGATTGGCAGTCTGCTATAAAATAAGGCGAGGTAAAAAATCAACTTTACTACATAACAACAGAGAGAAAGAGAGAGAGAGAAAGAGAGAAAGAGAGAGAGACAGATAGACAGATCGAGATAGAGACAAAGAAAGATTGATCAATTAATCACTACCCAAATTTCTACTGGTTATTTCGTCTTTAGAATCTGATCAATGAGATTAAAATATGTTATTTACTACGTGAACTAGAAATTGTATTCGTTACTTAATATATAGAAAAAATATTCTGTTTAATAAAAAGTATTGCATCTCCGTGACGTAGTATGCCCGTCTGATAACTTTTATAATGTGGCACATCAAGTCATAATTAAACAAGATAGAGCACAGGATGGACGCATTTCTTGTCCCTTATAACAACTTCAGTGATTATGTGATACGAGCTCACATGACTCCAGTAACTATAAAGTGTTAGTAAAAATAATAACTTTGGGTTAATTATGAATGCAACCATACAAGGTAATTATAAGCGGTTGTCTCGCGAAGAGCTGGTGTTGCTTCATTGCTTCCCTCCTTTTCGACCGGTCATGTTCCACACAATTTACGTCGCAGTGTTTATTAAAAAATTAGTTATTTTGTTTATTAATAAAATTGAAATAATATTATTTTTCATTGTTCTAATGTGTTTTATTTTCTCTTTGAACTTTCATAATTTTACAGGCCAATCAGAACGAACGATTTGGTATGACGTCACTTACTCTGGCAGTGAATTAAGACGTTAATATCTAAGCCTGATAAAGAATAGACATATCTTAAGAAAAGATTAGTCGACACTTATATTTAAATAAAGACCTGTAAAGGCGGAAGAAAAAAAATGAAAAAATAAAACGTATACGCTTAGGGCGACCAAGATTAACTTCAACAAGCTGAACATATCTCATCACACCGGCTGTCATTAAACCTCTGGATCCCCTCCCGGCTACATGCACGATTGTATTGGTCCACGTGCTTGAGTTTTGATGCTCTTCTCTAGGGTCTCTTCTCTATTTAAGTGATCATCGTTTAGACAGATCTTTTACTGCCACACTTGCGGGTCATTTCATTAAATCGGCATAATTATATGTTCTAGTGTATCATTTTGGTATTACTGTCATACGCCACGTGCCGTTGACAAAAAAAACGTAAATCTTTTTTTGTAGTAAGTGACCCCTCGGGGTAGAGGAACGAACTAGTGGCAGGTTTTGAATTAGTATTAGTAGAAGTATTTCAAGAGAAAAATTTAAATAAGTTTTGCCTCTGACATTCTTTTTCTCTAGGAAGTGGGTGATATATCTTGACACCTTTACAAAAAAGGACCCATATCCACATAAATGATTCCGATTCCGATTTACGGAACAGACCGGAAATGCTTAAGTCGTCGCCGAACAATCAATTAGTACCGACATTGAATAAAACAACTATTTCATTTTTCCCTGACTTAGGGGTAGGGTTTATTAATGTTCTTACGTGTTAACAATAGGTTTAATAATTTTCTTCAAATAAGTAACTGAATCAACTTTTTATTTTAAAATTTTTTTAGGAGGTTTTATAACTTTATTTTGTGAGAGGCTAACATTTTTGTAACCCTAAACTAAACAAACCCTAAGCATAACTTGACCCTAACTGTGATTGTAATCGTTTTTGGTTTTGCATTCGTATGCTTAGTATCATCAGCCGTTTTATATTTGTTTTACGGCTTCAAATCGTAAACTGCTTAGCCATGTACGATCTGTTCCGTACATCGCAATCGGAAACAATTGGAAATATAATCGTGTCGACATGGGCCTTGTTCTGTAGAAGCACAAATATATTTATTGTAAGAGACTCATCATTTTGTTAGGCAAATTTTTAGCTGTCTAACTTGTAATCAAGTCGGACACAAGAGTTCACATTTCAGAACGAATAGAGAAAATAAAATTCGGGTTAAATCCACAAAATTAACGAAAAGGACGACAGAATTATACGGACCTGGTGAAGTCAGTTGCGAGGAATCCTGACTTCACCAGGTCCGGACGTCGGTCCCTACTGTTTTCCAGTAGTGGCTACTATTTCCTCCCTTTAACCCACCATGTCAACCCTATATGTCAACGTACTTGCATGACATTTTTCTTTACATTATCATCCTGAAGAAGTCTTACAAATAAAGACGAAACGTTGATGAACACATAAAAACTTCCCTTTTTGGTTTTTCCTTTTTCATTTCCCATTACGTCGGATTACCTTCATCCTTCTTTTCCCACACACACATATATATATATATATATATATATATATATATATATATATATATATATAGAGAGAGAGAGAGAGAGAGAGAGAGAGAGAGAGGGGGGGGGGGGAGAGAGAGAGAAAGAGAATGATAGTTTTTAAAAAAATGTTCTTATCTTTTTGTTTTTTGCTGGGAATGGAGCATCCTACCGTATGCCAGACATCCCCCAGCTATTTCAGACACCCCAGCCGAGAGATCTTTTTAATATTCTAACCGTACCTTGTAGTGCAATTGTTTGTATCTCTCTTGCACTTGGTGTACGGGGTATATTCGCCAGGTAGTTTTCAAATTATTTTTCATGAGTACGGTTGCTCCTATAATTACTGGAATGGTGGAGATCTTCCCTAGATTCCAGTTTATTTTCATGTCATACATAAGACCTTTATCTTCTCTCTGTAAGCTTTGTTTAAGCCAGTAACATTAGGGACACTGAATCTAACTAGGGTTGCTACTTTGTCCACTTGTCCCATATCACTATGTCAGGGTTTACAGCTCCGTTTTTCTAGATATGTAGCTGTAAGAATGTCATAGTCATAGTGGATGGTGTATGACTCATTTTCAACTGTTCTTTCTGGTATATGCTCCCATGACTTGCTGCTATACTGGATATTCAACTTTTTACAGATTGTACAGTGAAGATATTTGCACACTCCGTCGTGTCGCATTGTATAGAGCCAACCCCTAGCAGAACCGTACAAATGGATTTCAGGTGGCTTACACTCTCCACTTCTGCGTGGCAGAACCTGCCCTTGTTACCGTTGCTGAGACCACTCCTATTTTTAAAAGCATTGGCCATCAAGCTTTGATCCTGAACAGCCATTATCATTCACCTGATCATAGTGAAGCGATCTTCTTTTCAGCCAGTCTACAGAGCATTCCTTATCTATATATTCTTGGTATAGTTCATTCAGAAAATATTTAGCACGTTGTTGGTTAGCCCATTCTTCCAGTTCTCTGCAATCGAAGGTCTTGCGAATCTTCCGGGCTATTTCTATGGCAGGCTTGTTTTCCGTATCTGCCACATTTGTAAGACAGTTTTGTCCAAAATGTTTGGCTAGGTTTCTGATAGAGGTTGTTTTACTGGCTGTTGTTTCTTAGTGTTGGCGTACTATCATAATATATGTATGTATATACACACACACACAAACACACACACACGCACTCACACACACACATATATATATATATATTTCTTTTATTTTACTTCTGTCGATGTTCTCAGAAATCAAGGGCCCCCTTCCTGAGGTTAACACTTGATCTCTATATGAGATACATAGATATTCAAATATTCCATTACACTTTTACTTTACCTGTCAAACGTTGAGATAGTAAAGAAGTTAAGAACCTTTATTTTCCTTGACCATTTAACTATGTGATAGTATATCTTTTTTTGTGGCCTCATGGTCTTACCGGATTCCAGGATTCCAAGAATTCATCTGATCTGGTGGAGTATCCAGCTAAGTGTTGTTACTTGAGGTAACATTACTTGGAGTAGGTGCACGATGCCTCGTATGAGCACGTGTATAGCCGTGTCGATGGGATCTTTTTTGTGCTTCGAATACTATGTTATTTTGAATGTTTGGTCAGGGTTTACTTGTAAGGGGAAGTTTTCCAGATGTCAGGGTGTCAAACCCTTGTACAGAGAGACTGAATACACTCGAGAATAGTGTCTAGTAGCTTATTCAAACTCCCCAGTAGGTAATTCAAACTCGTATGTGTTAGAGAAAGAGAAAGCGATAGGTTATGAGAATGAAATTCCAACAGAATATATAGGTGAAATTGAAAAGAAAATTAATGATTAAACAAATACATACGAGAAAATAATAATAATAATAATAATAATAATAATAATAATGATAATAATAATGATAATAATAATAATAATAATAATAATAATAATAATAATAATAATAATAATAATAATAATAATAACTAAAAAAACTGGAATTTTAGGAAGATCTCCGTCATCCCAGTAATTGTAGGAGCAACCGGACTAATGAAAAAGAATTTCAAAAACTACCTGGCGAATATAACCGGTGAACCAAGTGCAAGAGAGATACACACAATTGCACTTAAAAGGACGGTTAGAATCTTAAAAAGATCTCTCGGCTGGAGTATCCAAAATAGCGGGTGAATGTCTGGCATCCGGTAGGATGCCCCACCTCTAGCCTAGTTCTTTTTTTTGGGGGGGGGTAACCTAAATTGGGAGCTGCGCAGCGAGATGTCTGTTTATATTAGTTTTAAATTTCTGCATGTCATTACTGTCAAGAAAGCATGGAGCAGGGAGGGAGTTCCAGAGTCCAGCAGCACGAGGAAAGAAGCTTTTGGAATAGAAAACTCTTCGGCATCTGGGGACCTCCACAGTGAATGGATGAGATTTGGCAGATTGTCGGGTTGGTCTAATGAATTTATGTCGTGGGGGTACCAAGGCAGCCAACTAATCAGAGCATACTCCATTGAAGTACTTGTAAAACAGGCACAAGGAAGCCACATTACGGCGATGGGACAGGGGATGGAGCTTGGTGGATAGTGAGGGACCTATCAAGTTGCCAACTTTTTTTTTTACCTTGTCTAAGAGAGAGAGACTAGTGGATGATGCCCCAGCCCAGATGTGGAAACAATATTCCATGCATTTGCAGATGGTGGCTTTATAGAGATATAGGATAATGTCAGGTGTGAGAAGTTTACTAGCACGGTGGAAGGAGCCCACCTTCTTTGCAGCAGCCCTAGCAATGTCTTCAATGTATGTATTCCAATTCATGTTATCTGTGAAAGTTAGGCCGAGGAGTTTGAATGATGCACTCTCAGGTAGGGTATTATTTGCCATGACAAGCGGTTGTTTAGGAGGTTTCTTGTAGTTTATGAAGGAAAGTAACTTTGTTTTTGCAGCATAAAAAAATACCCTTCATTTTTTACCCCAATCAACTACAGACTGGAGGTCATTTTCTAAGGATAATTTTATATATAAATCTGATGCCCTTATATAACAGTAATCACTATGCAATATTTCAACCTGGTCAGATAAATAGATTTGGATCTATCAATGTTTCATTAAATAACGTCAGGAATATTTCATACAATATGGAGAAGACCCAGATAAAGCGTTGGCCCATCCTCACGTTGTCAGGCGGGAGTATGCAGTCACACGACTGACTGATGTTCTTGTCTATTTAAATTCTAACTGGACGCACCTTTATTAATGTTATGGTTTTGTTAAAGGCTTTTGACATTCAGGAATTTTCCGGGAAATGACGTGGATAGTCTTTATTTTATCATTATTTCCATGGAACATCAATCTTTGGTTTCTTCTTTTAAAACATTGTCAACAAGAACTCGCTTTCTACCATCACTGCAAATACATTTAATTTCTTTCATCCTGTTCATGGAAATTTTATTAAATGTTATTAAATAGAATTTCCATGAACAGTGTTTTTTTTTCAAGAACTTTCCATCCGTGGAACACGTTGCAACAAGATTGATTTTCTGGAGGCCATCTTCAAATCCAATGTCAATAAATAGGTGTCATAAAGCATGCATTTTATACATTTCATTCATTATTTTCAATAATCTCATAATATTGATCATGACTCAACTGTTAATCAATCCATCTCATTAACTCTTACTCTCGAATTGCTTTCAGCATTTATAGGTGGTGGATCATTAGTAAAACAGGATTGCTGACAAAAGTTCGCTGTTGTATGTTGGACCCTGGATGGTTTAGATATACTAGTAAATACGAAAAAAGTGTTACCAATAATATACAGTAAATAGCTAAAGTTGGGACAGTAACATAGAAAATACTAAGGTTAATATCAAATTTTAGTTTCAGCTCTGATAGATTACTCCATGTTTTCTCTATCAGTGAAGAAGAAATCCTTCGAGACCGAGTCAATTTATTATGCTAGATTTCCCCCACATTAAAATCCGACCTTGTGTCTAAATCTGACCTCGCTTGGAAGCAAGTAAATAGAGACTATACTTACTGTCACACAAACAGTAATAATACAGTGTTGGAGTATTCCATTGTATTCGTGAAGAGGTAACTTAGGTTATTCCATCACATTAGGTAGCCTATGCAACTACTCATAGTATAACTCAATGTCAGGTTTGATTAAAATGGAGTATATAGCGGACAAACAGAGAAAGTGGAAGCGAGGCAGTACATTGTTATTGTATGGATTTATAGTTCTTGTGACTTACCCGATGTAAACGCGTACATATCCTGTTATTGTTTTGTTAAAATTCTACGCCCCCACCCATTCTCTCTCTCCAACCCCTCCCTCTCTCCAGCCTGTCGTCCTTTCACATTTACGATAATTCATTGCTGTCGGCCTTCATCCTAACACCTGACCGACGACGGACAACAATGCGAAAGGTATTAAATGTACAGCTGTATCTTGTCTCCTTTAATATTTAATGAATGTTTTGTTTCGCTATCGCACTAACGGGCAACGCTTCGCTATCTCAATCGGTTTGGTTCGGGCAAGGTGCTACCACATATGGTGAGCACTTGTCAAATCAAAGAGATACACTCTAATACAGATATATATATATATATATATATATATATATATATATACATACATATATATATACGTTATATATATATATATATATATATATATATATATATATATATATATATATATATTAAATATCCACAGACACGTGTTTCGTCGTCTCTACCACTCATCAGTGTGGCTAGACTACGGGAAATTCTAAACCGAGACTGCAGTATTTAGCGTCCGGTGTTCTATCAACCAAGCTACACGACACTTCTAACGGGACTTATTATTATTCTTTATTATTCTTATATCTAGAAGTAAAGAGACTTATTACTTTTCCATCTAATTTTCACAGGTTTTAGCGGTGTACAGACACACGTCTGTATACTAGATGACCATTCTGAAAACAAGACACTCACTTTTTTTCTGTAAATAATTAGAGAGATATTAAGAAATATTATAGAGTGGTTGAATCAACAGGAAGAGAGAAAATGCAAGAGAAATACATAAATACCTAAGAGAGACTAATGAGTCACGTGTTTAGTTAATTATATATCATGGCCAATTAGAAAAATGAAAACAGTTTTTTTAAACAGTACTCAATCCCAAATCCAAGGTTCATTTTAACGTGTATTTTGTGTAATTAATGTATATTAGAAAGAAGCCTACAATTGTGAATTGTTCATATTTTATGAATAAAAAATAGCATCAGTAAACACATAAAAGCATGTGAATTATAGGTGGTATTAATATTTGAATTGTAATATTTCGAACAGTTCTCCGTTCATTATGAAAACTATATTTTCATAAAAAGTGAATGAAATTAAAACTTGTATGAAAAACTGGACATGTTGAACTTCGTGAAAGCTTCATTACTTCGGTTTAATGCACACATCAGTCCGCATGAAACTGTGCTAATGAATGGCAAAACGAACCGTTACTTTTTCTTCATACCAACGAATGTGCGTCCATACTGCTTAATTACCGTTAAGAACAAATAATTCTTTCAGTTATCAAATGCTTCTCAGTCAAAATAGCACTTGATTTGCGTGTATCTAGTTTCAAAATCCATTTTGTTTCTTTTTTGCTTGCGTGCCTATGTGGATGAAAATGTAATATCTTTTAAAAATACATTTGATGTTATCTAGTGTATGATATGTCTGGTGGAAATGTTTGGCTATTTGACATTCGGGTGTGTTTTGTTTAATACTAAGTTTGTGGTTATTAAATTTAAGTCTACGTGGTCATTTTTTCTGTTTTGTTTCCGGTGTACGCCTATCGAACGAATCTGATATTTGAAAGAGTATATCTTTTTTTTTAATATACAATTTATATCTAAATGTAAACTGTGTGTGTGTGTGTGTGTGTGTGTGTGTGTGTGTGTGTGTGTGTCAGTTGTAGATTCATTTGATTACACAAAGTTTCCACCTTCCCCCTAAAAAAATAGCAATTATTTCTTCGGTGTTTCATAAGTGACCGACCTAACAAAACTGTTAGTCAAAATGGAAAAATTTATAAATTAAAAAAGAGCGCGAACACACACACACAACATCGCTCAGGCGAAATGATTTCTTATTTTTTTCATTTCTTTACGGTCTTATTTAAAAGATAAATAAATTTGTATAAACATTACTAAAATGTTATGTATTTATTCGAATAAATGCGAAAGTTCTTTTCTTGCGTTTGCAGCAAAATTATGAAGAAAATGTTTATTGTTTAACATTTTTGTTTAAAGTATCTCAAATTGTGAACGTTGCAAAGGGGTAGCGAGCTGGTAAAGCAAGCTCGGATACATATATATATATATATATATATATATATATATATATATATATATATATATAATTTTTTATTTATCTTCCTCCCACAAGGTAAGATGTGGCACAAGGTCGGGAAAGTTGGATTTGAAAAGCCAGCGCCCGAGAAGGTGAGTACTCTGGCCTACAAAAAAATGCCTGGGCAGCCCCGTCGGCATTCCCCAGTAGCGGCTCCTCAGACAGTAAGCGATAAACTTACTCCTCCCCAAAGAGAGGAGGCAAAGCCTGGGAGGGTGGACCTCCTAGAACTGCACAGGACAGACCCATATACCGGCGTAAATCAAGCCCCGAAGGCCAAGACAATACCGGTCTATGTGGTGCAGTATCCATCGGAACAGATACTACACTTCGTTCCTAGCCAAAAGGCCAAGTATTTATTTATCTACCTCCCACAGCGGTAAGAAGTGACACAAGGTCGGAAAGTAGGATTTGATAAGTCAGCACCCTAGAGGAAGAGCACTTATGACCTTTAAAAATGGCCTGGGCAGTCCCGTCGGCATTCCTCGGTAGGGGCGTCTCAGGCGATTAGCAATAAACTAACCCCCTCTCAAAGGGTGAGAAGGCAAAGCCTGGGAGGCAATTTAATTATTTATTGTTTATTTATTGGTTTCTTATTTGTTTAATTTTATTTATTCTTTTGAGGTGTTTATTTACTCCTATTTTGTTTTCCGGTTATTTTTAATTTCTTTCTTTTATTCTTGTAGAACGTTTCTCTCATGTCACGTAGTAAGTATTTTTTCTTAATGTCTACATTTAGATATATCATTATCGTTTATTGTGGATGTGTTTTGTTCTGGCGATCTGAATATCGCTACTTCATCTTATAAGCCGAGTTTATAGTATCTCAACTTGTTTTTATAAACAGGTACACTCTATTTTATTTTCCATGTTATGTTTGTGTGTTTTGATCTTATTCTGTGAGTCCCAATATATACGAGGGACGTTTTGGATCTGTTATAGGTAAGCGTTAACTATTATAGTGTCACAGATTGTACCAACACTCGAGAGCGTGCGTATGCAGTGTAGGGTGTAGGCAGTAAAATGCTTGTGGGAAAATGGGTGATTATATTGTGTGTTCAAGACTAACTTTAAGGGGTCTTCTGTTTAACCTAAAATATCCTTCTGATAATGTGTGTCCTTCTGTGTCGTCATCACATTCATCATCTTCTAACACTACGACGCATCTTGTGTAATAATTACGCATCGAATCGCATTTGTGGTTATATTTTGTTGTACATCTTTTAAACATCTGATTTCGATCATTTTAGTATGGCATAAGGCCATTCACGTCGGGATTTATCACACTTTATTCTATTTAAATATATAGTCAACTAAACTCTCCAGGTCGAGATAGTTGGTCTAGTATATATATATATATATATATATATATATATATATATATATATATATATATATATATATATATATATATATATATATATATATATACTAGACCAACTATCTTGACATGGAGAGTTTAGTTGACTATATATTTATTAAATTAATTAAATATAAATATATATTAATATAAATATATATATACATATATATATATATATATATATATATATATATATATATATATATATATATATATATATATATATATATGAATATATATGAATATATATATATATAAATTTAATGGAAATAAAGTAACACACATTAGGGCTGTCCGCATTATACATTATTTAGATCCAAATGGGTCTCATCAGACGCGTAAACAGACACATTTCGGAACTAATAATAAGTACATTGAGCTCTCTTACTCAGCTTCCCATCGAAACCATTCTACTCTGCACACACACACACACACTATATATATATATATATACATTGTGTGTATTTAGGCAGCATATTTTCATTTAGGCAAACGTGTTATTTAATAATGTTTGCCTAAATATATATACATATATACATATATGTATATATACATATATATATATATATATATATATATAAATATACATATACATAAACATATATATACATATATATACATATATACAGATACATATATATATATATACATATATATACTTATACATATATATATACATATATATACTTATACATATATATATATATACATATATATATATATATATATATATATATATATATATATCTGATCGAAACAATTTGAGCTTAATTTCCGATTTCAAAAACGATTCTGTTAATATTTTTGTTTCTGTTTGTAACTTAATTTTTCATTGCTGGTACTAATGATAACATGATAATTATTTATTGATTTTAAACTACCAGTAAAACTAAAATCTATAGATCCTAATAACAAATTTAGGCAAAAATGGCACCTTAACTTATTTAATATACGCCCCCACAAGTTTATTTGCGAAAATATATGCACACATTACACGCGGGGTTATACAGTAAACCGAAAATAAAAGCAACAACGCTAACTCTATAACTTAATATTTAGAAATTTGAAAAGAATCGGAATTAGAAATTGTATCGGAATCCACAAAATATTGTAATCGTCCTATCACTAGTGTCAGGTTGTATATGAAAAGAAATTAAATAAAGTGCACGGACATTTACTAAAGATGTCTAAATCTGTCCTTTTGGATGACACCGCGGTACATTGCTGAAATATGTAATTACAGTATCTAAATAAATTATATATATATATATATATATATATATATATATATATATATATATATATATATATATATATATATATATATATATATATATATATATGAATCTCTAATCGATATAATTCGGTAGAGATCCGCTCAAGTGTTCTGATGAGAATTTGGTTAAAAAGGTTGATATATGAGAATGAACTTCACACTAGGTCAAATTAAATAAGAAAAGTATTATCGTGATTATTATCAATAACTCCATCTCCATTAATGTTTTAGAAAAGACAAACGTTACATACATTTTTAAATGTCACTTGAAAAACTGTGTGTCTGACAAAATAAATACCTCCGCATGTCTTATAACGAAAACACTCCCAGGGCAGTTTCTGATGCATTTTTCTTAAATAGCGCAACATCTGAAAAATACATTTGCTCTTAATATAAAATTCGTTAATCCTCTGTGAACAACATGACCGTATTTGAATACCAAAGCAATAAACACCGCATGCTCTCTATATAAATAAATGCAAGTGAAAATACCATGCAATTATGAAAATATCATGAAATAAAAAATTACATAAACATGTGACTTACAGTTTCTATTGGGCGATCAACTACGAGGCATAACACTAATAATTAATATTTAAAAGTTTTTTTCTTTAGAATTGGAAACATTGTTTAATACAATTTACACAAAATCTTAAAAACGAATCTATAAATACGCACATACATTTTACTTTTAAATATAAGTTTTATAAAAAATGTATACTTTTAGTAGTTGACGCCATTCCTTTGTGATATCATGCAATGTGCACAAGAACGAACAAAACAGCAATATATCAAGAATTCAGAAATTTAGTATTATTGAATGGTAAGAAGGTCAATTTCAAAACTATTCTGTAGAATTGCACCAAAGTTGGCATAAAAGAATCTTGGGTTTCGAATGGAATACAATTAATATATATATATATATATATATATATATATATATATATATATATATATATATATATATATATATATATATATATATATGCTATTAAAAAGTGATTGTTTTTTTAATGTATTTGTTTCATCTATGTGGTTTGTGAAAATCGTTTTGCTAATGTGAATGTTGTCAATCAACGCTGTTTTAGTGCGTATTTAGAAAGCGTGGTCACGAGTGAAAGCAATTTGAACGATTCAAATGTAAAGAGCGGTTTTGTTTATAACACTCTTGTACGAATAAACAAACATGGCCGGTTGACTGCGAAATCCGGATCGCTGAAAGTCGGATAAAATGTCCGGTAATTTTAAGCGCGAGGAATTGTCGTTTCTAATGCCGGGACGAAGATGGCGGAAATGGAACTGTTCTTATCCTCACGAATCGTGGCGTAGAAATTCTGCGTATCGCCAAAGACGCGCCCGCGAGAGAATAAATTCTCTCGTTGATAAGCGTCGAATGTCGGAACTAATTCTTCGGACCTCTCGACTAGATGATTACTAGAATCCGGGAAACATCCGGTATCTTCCCAAACAAGGACGGAGAATGAATTAAAAAAGGAGAATAGATAACGTCTCTACCGGAAAACTTAACGGTCACGATTTATTCCGAGTCAGACAAAGGAAAATTATATATGCATGCCCTTCTTCCTTCTTTGTTTCTATCGTAGCCAACCACGACATTCTTGTCTTTGCTAACTCAATGAGTCCGCATATGGCTATACAGTCTTAATTATCATCGAAGCATAAGCAAACACTTGCAAAAAGAGATCATTTAAAGTGCCGCTAAGGGTGCAGATATCCTTGCAGAACCCCTTCACAACAAGGAAATAAAATAAACTCTTTTCCATAGTCAGGGGAGGATTTTTGAACTTCTTTGCCCAAAAGGGCCGCCTATTGTGCGACGACAAGCACGTAAAGGTCGTATGTGATAGATGACAGATTATCCAACAAGTAAATCCATCGGCCATTTTTATTTCAGGCCATTCGAAGAATTACGACTACGATGCTAACCAATATTACCTGTTGCGTTGTAGCGTTATCAGCGACGAAACTGGTTCCCTTAAAATGATTGACTGGTTAAAGTTAGGGTGTCTAGTCACTCAGCAAGATAAGGAGTGTAGAAAGTGGACCTTGTGTTTATTTTCGGCTCCCTCTTAGCTCTTGATGTTTGCACGGGAGCGTCATCTATTGGAACAAGCGTTTCCCGTAATTAAGATTGTCTAATTATTCATAGAAGTTTCATATTAATACATTTTTTTAAATAAAAAAATTGAAAAGATTGAAGACTGTCCGAAATATTACAAAATATATTGACACCTATATTGCACATGCTTTTTTGTTTCCCAGGAGTATATTAAAAAATGTAATAAATTTATCAGTTTACACGTACCCACACACATCAAGAGAGAATGATAATGGCTGCTCAAGATCAAGGCTTGATGACCAAGCCTTTAAAAAGATGATTGTTAAAGTGCAGGTTCTGCCACACAGAAGTAGAGAGTGTGAGCCACCTGCCATCCAGTTGTAAGATTCTCCTGGGGGATGGCTATTAAACAATGCGACACAACGGAGTGTGTAAATATCTCTACTGGACTTTATGTAAAAAGTTGAATATCCAGTGTAGCAGCAAGTCCTGTGGGTATATACCAGAAATAACATATATATGGATCAACAGGACTAATGAAAAAGAATTTCAAAAGCTATCTGTCTGGCGAGTATACCCGGTGAACCGTGTGCAAGAGAAATACAAACAATAGCACTTAAAGTGACGGTTAGAATCTTAAAAAAGATATCTAGGCTGGAGTGTTTGAAATAGCTGGTGAATGTCTGGCATCCGGTAGGATGCTCCATCCCCAGCAAAAACAGAAAGATAAGAAAATGAATATATATATATATATATATATATATATATGGGAGGTAATCATTTTGTGTGTGTACTAATTTGTGATACATGCTATATATATATATATATATATATATATATTGATCTGCTTTGAAAAAAGGGGTGAATTAGTAAAAGAAGAACAATTTTAATGTTAACGGTTCAGTTATTTTATCGGGGGTATTTGATGGGAAAACAATTCACTGAATAAGCATTTTGAAAACATCTTAAATGTATTAAGAAAAATGTCAATTTTGAAAATCGGCAGACACTACAGTACAATACTTAAAAAAAATTCGGAATATTTATTAAATTATATATATATATATATATATATATATATATATATATATTGAGGCAGCATTTTTTCTCTAAGACACGTATTATTAAAAATAACCGACAATTCATGTCTGGATATTTAGTATACGAGTTTAAATGTCCATTGGGAGACTGTGTCTCTGACAACAAATAAAAAAACCTATATATTGGCTCGACTACTACAACTCTGTCCAGGAGGTTGACCATGCATCTATCGGATAATAGTGCCATAGCCAGACACCTCATTAACGAACATTCCTATCCCCGCTCGCAAATCTGAAAACTTCTTGTAGACAACACTAAAATCCTAGAACACAATACTAATATACTAAAACTCCATATACTAGAAGCTTTACACATTAAAACAAAAAAAAACTGGTTATTAACAGGATTAATTTTAACACTAGTACTAATATACTTAAATGTTTATAATACTAAATAAATACAGTTTCGTATTTAAATTTTCCCGCCAAAATTAACTATAAACTCACTCCAGGTCTTTACCTGATTGACATTATTCTACTGAAGATGGACCCAGATGGGTCAGAAAGTACTTTGGACCTAAAAGAAAATTACGGCAAATTCATCAGCCAATTCTCATCCAAGAGTAGGATTTAATCCGGTAAATGGAAGGGATCCATACAAAAATATCCAGACATGAATTGTCGGTTATTTTTAATAATATATATATATATATATATATATATATATATATATATATATATATATATATATATATATATATATATATCCGTATTACAATAGCGAGTTCTAATTTCGCGGGATTGTAAGAAAATTATAAGCACTTTACCGTCACTAACTCTCACCACCATGTCTCTTCCCTGCTGCGGTCTTGGGGTGACCGTGGACAAAAAGTGCAAGATACGGCTCTGGTCGGTCGCGTCCTAATCTATTATCCGAATGTCGTCCGTTCCGTTCTTTCCATATCGCCGACAAAACTTTCGCGTAAACCAATTAACCCGGCGGAAAACGGAAATAAGACTAGAGACACGCACCATCATCATCACAATCAACGGTCAGAAAGTGTGGGGCGTGGCTTTTGCCCGGCCATCCAAACGAACGGCCGTTCACTTCCGGCAGCAATCATGTCGTCCGCCGGAAGTTGACTGCCATCAACTTCTTCTTCTTCTTCTTCTTCTTCTTCTTCTTCTTCTTCTTCTTCTTCTTCTTCTTCTTCTTCTTCTTCCCCGTGTCGTACAACGCCGTGTTCGTTTTGACGAAGTTCCAGTCATGACAGATGTCCCGTTATAGAGACTGTTAATATCAGGACAGGACAGAAGCAATAGAGGCCGGGCGAGAGAGAGAGAGAGAGAGAGAGAAAGAGAGAGAGAGAGAGAGAAAGAGAGAGAGATAGAGAGAGATAGAGAGAGCGAGGGAGATGAGGGAGTGAGATGACAGAAAAAAGAAACAGGATGAGATAAATGGAGACGAAAAACAGTGAATGAAAGACGGAGAGAAAGAGAGAAAGAGAGAGAGAGCGAGAGAGAGAGAGAGAGAAAGAGAGGTCTGAACGAGGGAGAGGGAAACATACAAAGAAAGAAAGAGAGAGTAGCAATCGATAATTAGTAGTTACTTTATATATTCTAGGGTTTTTATTTATTACCAGCTGAAACCTCGTTACATACTCTGTTTATACCAGAGCAGACAGATGGAGCAGATTGATAATCGATAGGTCATTTTGATTCTCGAAAGTTTATTTATATACGCCATTATCTGCAGCATCTTGATGGTAGGTAAGTGGACGATGTCCAGTTCGACAATATCCAACATGACATCATTGAGTGCAATGGAGCAATGCCACTTCATCTCTGCACTCTCTTGTGAGTTCTCAGGTCAAAGTCTAATATTCACAGGTGACATCAACAACGACAAAAAATAGTTGGAACCAGGTTTTCCTTTTGTAGCTTTATATCTCGTTGCTTCTCCGATATAACACGCTGTCTGTGTCAGGAGAGAGGGCAAGAAATCAGGTCCGTACCAGGGGGATTGATGTAGAGAGAATGAGAAAAGGGATACAAAACTGTAAGAGATAGAGAGAGAGGTACGATGCAACTTTAAAAAATAACATGCTAACTCTCTTTCGGCTGGCATATTAATATAGGTACGCATGTTTGTTCATTAAAATCTGAAATGGGATAATTAATATAAATAATTATGATGAATAAATTAAATTTATAATAAAAATAAATGCTCTCTAACGAGACTTACCAAATCAATGGTAGAAAATTATGATAAAAGTAAAATAAAGAACGTGCTAAATGGCGAATGAAAAGAAACGATGACGATTATTAAAATCCGCCCATTCAATTTGCGTGTTTAGCGATAAAATGGCGTTATTTCAAACTTAAGCATGACATGTGACGTAATGGATAACGGTGTTGTCTTATAATCAGTTCTAAATTAATGTCTTTTGGAGGTTGAAGTGTCAATCCCCACTAAGAATAAGACTAAACTACTTAAGACTTGTACCGGGTAATGTCTGAAAGAACGAGGACAATCTGCCCCCATATATTGTATAATGGGTACAGTTCAAAATTTCGTATGGATTTCAGAGTTCGGCATAATGATTCCCGAGTTCGACAAGAGGCACCTGAAGAAGATCAGAGGTTACATCGGCCGAAACGTTGCGAGAATAATATCCAAGATGAGAACAGTAACTCGAATAATCCAAATGATACAAATTATCACTCCTCAAATAAAAAAATTCCGGAACAAAATAAAATCGTATTCAAACTTTACTATGACATATCGACAAACATCTGAGTGTAAACGCCAGCGTGACAGATGAAAGACAAATCGCTCTTGGGTCATTCCAACCCGGATTTGAGTCACATCATCTTAGTCGGGGCACCAATCACTAACTTCTCTTTCTTGAACATGGTGCAAAACCGAATTTACAACCTAATAAGTATTTTGCTGCCAGCCAAGCTTCAGCCTCTGTGGCAATTCCCCAGTTTTGCATCCCTGTGCTTGTTTTACAAGTACTTTCACGGAATGTGCTCCAATGAACTTATTGCATTTATACTCCGTCAACGAAAATAGCTTTATCCCACCGAACTAGCAGCAACACCCTACGCCTTCATTGTAGAGGTCTCTAGATGCCAGACACTTTTCTACTCGAATAGC
Organism: Sepiola atlantica; assembly: GCA_963556195.1. Taxonomy (NCBI): domain Eukaryota; kingdom Metazoa; phylum Mollusca; class Cephalopoda; order Sepiida; family Sepiolidae; genus Sepiola; species Sepiola atlantica. The sequence goes on along the minus strand of OY744522.1, from coordinate 91,476,976 downwards.
TTCTTTCCTCGGACCGATTGCCGCTGGAATTCCTTCACCGCTCACTGTTTCACCGACTGTACAAACATGCAGTAGTGTACATGTAATTCGAACGAACATCTTGCTGCTAACCCTAACCCTAACCCTAACCCTAACCCAGGTATCCACCCTATAAATCTGGCCTTTATCACAGTAGCCCATTATGCTTCAGTGACAATATATCTTAGTTGGGACGAACAAAAGTATATAAAACATATTAAAGGCTATTGTTCTAATCGATCTATCAAGCTTGTCTCTTTCACATATTAACATTCAGGGAAGTAAACGTAAGCGTGTTCAACTAAATTTAAGTTGTACAGACCGATCGACTGATGGGAATCTCCTATCATATAGAAACTAGGACGCATCTAAAGATGACAAAATAAAACGCCATAAGACGCTGAAAAAAACAAGTGGCGTTCGGTGTCATTTAAAATGGCGACTGAAATGAATCACGGCACGTGTATCAATAACTAAGCGGAAACAAGATAAGCACCTTTTTAGCGGGAAAATTGATAAACAGAGAAGTGAAAATAAGACAGACGAAAAGGAATCTAATGAGAGAAAAAGTGTCAAGACGAAAGAAACAGTGACGACGATTTGAGGTGTTGTAACGACAATAACACACAACTGTTTAAAATATTAAAAGTGTTGTACTTTCATAATAGTTTTATTCGCTTCATCAAATCTCTTCCTTGTTATATCTATCTATGTGTCTATCTATCTACCTATATGTTCGTGTGTGTGTCTATGTGTATGTGTAAGGAAAAGGAAATCTATTTCTACGCTAACAAGGTTTCAGCTACTAGACTTAAGAACGATACATTTAATAGGAATACTTCTCTAATTACTTCTGATATTTTATTGATATATATACATATATATATATATTTCTATGTATATATATATATATATATCAATCAAAAATCAGCTATCATATAGATATCATTTTACAACAGCGCTAAATAGTAGTGTAATGCAGAAGTCTTTATAAATACACAACTTGAGCTCTGTTTATATAAAAACGTAGTCCGTGGCCTAGTGGTTACGTCTGCCGACTATCAACGAAATAGTTGTAGGTTCGATCTTAGGGTGGGTACTAGTCTAATTAAACTGAAGATCTGTTATACAGAGAAAAGGTATGTATGTGGATGACTATATATATTATAAAGAATTCAGAAATTAGTCTGATTCTCGAAGCTTGTCACACCCTACAAAATGAATATTTCATGGAAATTTAAAGTCTTCTTAATCGGCTAAATATTCTATTTATTGCAAAAGACCATTGTTTACAATTAGATGAGTACGGGTATAATTACAAATGATATTGTTGGTTCAAACCCTTTCCAATGATATTAATCCATGCACACTACAGATCGTATTTGAACTCGGTATACTATGCAATTGAGACGGACGTATTAGTCAAGGCCGTTCAGATCTCAACGTGTTGAATATGTTTTAGAGGAAGATGGAGGTAGTTTGAAACATTTATTGTGATTGTAACATGAATTTCCATTTTTGTTACTATATAATCTGTCAAAATTTGGTTAGATTTTTAATTTTCATATGTCGCTTAGTTATTATCTTCGGCGAGCTTTGTATATAACTAAGATGGAAATAAGTAATTATTGAATTATTCCATGTAATTTTTGAATGAAGTAATTAATTGATTTCAAATCCGCCAGTATATAAATATAAAGGGTAGATGTTAGTTTTATGTCTACAGATTCCGTATTTAATAAATGTATGACAACCGATCACGGAACTAGGACAGAGAAACATGCAGGAAGATAAACATGTGGTTGAAGGGGATCACATATGTACTATTTTGACTCTCGTTTTCTACAAGATTTTCAGTATCTAAGATAGTTCACGTTTAGACCTTGGCTGAAGAAAAAATTATATCTTCGTTTGACGTAATAGTTCAGGAAGGAGTATGTCACATAGTTTAGCATTCTTAATTTGGCTTCAACATTTTACAATCAATAAAGTTGATGCCCACTTAGTGTTGAAATTATTGGAATGCAAATAAATGCGTTCTTTTTCTACTCTGTGAGGTGAAGGTAGCTAAATGGTTAACGACATGGACTGACAACCTGGGTGTGCCAAGTTCGGATCTAGTTAGTTCCACAGAAACGCTTTCACTTAGAATGTTGGCAACATTCACGTGGTCCCTCCTATGAGTACCCGATGTCTTTCTAGAAATAATTATAACTAGAAAGATATCGGGGAAACCAATGCAAATAATAGTTCTTTTAATTCACACGAAATGAATGAATGATTCTACCCTACACACACAAACATATATATATATATATATATATATATATATATATATATATATATATATATATATATATATATGTGTGTGTGTGTGTGTGTGTGTGTGTATGTGCACGCGCGTGTATGTATATGCGAGAGAAAAAGGGCTGAAGACGAACTATTTGCTGAAATGAAGAAATTTCTGACATTTATGAAGAAATTTGTAGAATTTGACTGAGAAAATATATAAAAGAGATATAAAATATATAAAAGAGATATATAGATAGAGATCGAGAGAGAGAGATAGATAGAAAGAGAGAAAGAGAGAAAGAGGGAGAGGTAACAAAATAAAGAGAAAAGAAAAGTCATGTGATGACCAAGGTGTGGGTAATCAATTAAGTCGGCCATCTTGTTCCGCCTCGATCCGGTTCGGGTCATTAGACAATTTGAATGTCAACTAACTTCACTGCAATTCGGTAAGCAATTTTGAAGGACGTATGGAATTTTCAAGACGAGGGAAATCTAGAAATTACAATTTTCTCACTTTCTCGAACAATCTTCTGCAAACATCCAAAGCCATCAAATAAAGTCAATTATCTTTCTCTTTTCCTTTTCTTGTTATTTCATTCGATCCCTGTTTTTCTGTCTATTTTTTCTGTTTTTACTGAATATCCGTCCATTTTATTTTCTAGCAAACCAGAAGAATCCCCGACTCAAAGTCCACAGCAAACGGTGTTTGATCAGATTCAGTCTCTGACATTAAATACTCCTTGTTTTGGGTCGTTTACTTTTGTGGGTTGACAAGTTTTGTACTAATTTTTATTCATTAATTTATTAAATTGTTAAGTGAACTGCACGCAAATGAGTTGTACGCTGAATAGTTGAAAGCAGGCAACCAGCACATGTCCATGCGCGAAATTCTATTGCAAAATCCCATTTTCTTTACTGGTTCATTTACAACCTGTGCAGCTGCTATTGCGCATAGGAAGCAATAATTCCGTAGATTCAACCGCTATAAGTCAAATACAAATAAATAAACATTTATAGCATCAATAAATCATTGTAAGGGTGTAATAGCCATAGCTAAGAGTACGTATACCGATATGACAAGAAAACGTATTGAGTCACAGAAATGAAAAACACACTCGCGATTTCTGGAACAAAATTATAATAGTGTGCTAAATAATGGGCAATCAACAATTCCCCCACTATCCAACCACAATAATATTATTCGCACGGAAACCGATCAGTCTGAACTACTTGCGTACTAGTTAACATTGAACTCCACTTTTGACTCAGCAATCCACTTCATCCCATATCTCCCATTGCGGACGGAAGCCACACATGATGACCTGATCATCACCACTTCCATGTCAGCAATATCATAAAAAAACCTTGACACCTCCAATGTATGTGGACCTGATCTTATCTCTGTTATAATAAGAGAAAAATGCTCTGCTGAGCTGGGCCCTGTCTCATTCAACAAATGCCAGAAATCGCATTAAGTCAAATATATTAGGCACTCGCGATTTCTGGAAAATTCATAATAGTGTGGTGAATATTACCCCGCTTTCTAACCACCATAATGTCGCCTGCACAGAAACTGATAAGGCTGAACTGCTTGCCCAGCGGTTTACCTTTAACACCACCTCGGACTCCAGAAAACGCCCTTTCCCAAATTTTCTTACTGCGAACTGAAGCTACACTTGATGATCTGATCATCACCACTTCTTGAGTCCATGAGATGATAACACATTATTTGACACCTCCAAAGTATGTTGACCTGACGTTATTCCTGCCATAGTAATAATGGAATTCTATGCTGAGCTGGCCCCTATTCTCTCATAACTCTACAACAAATGTCTTGTCGAATCTTGCTTCCCTAATAACTAGTAAATTGCCTCTGTGGTACCAGTGTTCAAGAAATCTATGGAAAGAACTCACCCGCAAAATTATCGTCCCATCAGTCTTCTCCCGCTGTTCGCTAAACTGTTTGAATCATTAATCAATCTAGTAATAATGAGCCACCTTGTTAATGCTAAAAAAAATTCTGACCATCAGTATGGATTTAGGTAAGCACAATCTACTGCAGATATCTAAACAGTGATCTCTGAATACCAAACACTGGACAAGGCTAGTGGAGTTAAGGCTTGATATATAAAGATCTGTCATAAACGTCTGATAAAAATTAAGTCGTGCGGTATTACTGGACGAATATCAAATATAATCAGATCCTTCTTAGCCAAACGAAATATCCAGGTTGTCATCGATCGCTGTACATTTAAACAACATGTAATTAATGCGTATATACCCAAGGTGTCGATTTTTGCACCGTTATTATTCTTGATTTTCATAAACGACCTATCTGATGCAATTGTGTCCGACATATGTATATCAGCTGATGACACAACGCTCTATTCTCGACATGTTGGAAAAACGAACACACATATATCCAAGGCAATGGTTGAATCCTTTGATAATGACCTACATTTTCTGTAGATTGAGATACCTCCACGTGACCCCCTTTGCAAGTAACTAAATGGTATATGCAATGTTGCATGCTCTTAACTAAAAATAATATCTTCAAACGACTAGAGACCCCAGCCCAAGCGCTAGCACTTCTCCAGATCAACATAGAAGGTGTCACTATCGTCAATATCGACATCCTTTAGCAAATAGCAGCACAAACGATGTGACTCTGATTGTTCTGCAGGAGACCGACATAGAAACCAACAACATCCTGAGGATTCCTTGGTACGCATTGACCAGCCACACTGCCCATAAACACCACGGCATCGCCACATTTGTCCGCAAGGACATGGTCTGGTCAGCTGCAGAACAATCCCCTAGAGAGCGCAGTGATAGAATTGATCTCAACCAAAGTGCAAGACATTACCACCGTTAATATCTATAAATCACCTCCAAATAGATTGGCCTCATCGTCGTTACCAGATTCCAGGCCTCTGCCGTGTATGCTGGTGACGTCAATAGCCATCATGAAGAATGAGGTTACAGCAACTTTATTTATAAAAGAGACTACCTTGTAGACTGGACCTCTACCGTTGATGCGACACTCTTATTGACCCAAAGGAGCCTCGCACCTTCTCCCCGCACGTTGGAATAGTATTACCAACTCAGACCTGGGTTTTGCAAAATGGCATAACAACTAACCACTCCCAGTGAGACACATCCTAAACATGTTTCCCCGGTCACACCATCGGCCATCTCTCATCACCATTCTATCTGTGGTCCAGCCTGTGCAAAGGAAAGGGGTGTTAAAAGATGGACTTTCCGAAAAGCTTACTGGGAGGATTTCACTAAACAAGTGAACAGGGCAGCTCAAACAACCTGAACGATGCCTATGAGTCATACCCCCGCGGTATTCGCAAAACCTACGCCCCCCCCCTGCTGGGACGATGAATCTGCAGGCATACTTCGCGCCCATGCAGGAGCACAACACATTGAGGACAGGGACAAAGCAGCAGATGGACAATTCAGCAAGCTGAACGAGAAATGTAGACAAAGATAGACAGAAACAGTGGACTCAATATTCACACACTCAAGCCGCCAGACGTGGCAGACCCTGAATAAACTGACTGGAAGATCAACAACTCCAGCGCAGTGTCGCATCACTGCAAACTCCATCGCATCGCTACTGCGTAGTAATGGTCGCTTTACTAATGCAGACATGGACTTTACCAGAACAACATTAGCAAGGGTCCATGAGCTGCTAAAGGCCCCAGGATGCGAGTCTGACTTATCCACCGACTACACCACGCAGTAAATTGAGCAGGCTATCTGATTCCTGAGAACTGGCAAGGAACCAGCCATAGATGGTATCCATGTAGAGTAAATAAAACATCAAGACATGAAGGCAAGCAACTGGCTTCGCTCCTTTCTCTCTGTATGTCTCAACCACTCAAAGCCAATTTGATCGCCCTGCCAAAGCCTAAAAAGCGAAGCAACGACCCTAAGGGATACCGGCCGATCTTACTGCTGTGCGTCTCATTTAAGCTCCTTAACTGCCTCATCCTGGTTCGGATCACCCCAGTGATCAACTCCCAGCTACCTAAAGAAAAAAACTGGATTCCGAAATGGCAGGTCAATACAAGACCAGGTGGCCTTCTTGTACCAAGCGATGGAAGACAGCCTTCAGACGAGAAAGAAGGCTGGTGCTATCTTCCTGGACCTGACAGCTGCCTACAACACTGTCTGGCTGTGGGGGCAACATATGAAGCTTCTGGAAACCATCTCAGATAAGCACATGGTGAGCTTTATAATGGAGATTCTGAGCAACCGCAACATCTGGCTATTGACCAGCAACGTTTTGAAGAAGCTCAAGAACAGCGTCCCGGAAGGTTCAGTTCAGGCACCCATGCTGTTAAGCATCTACATCCACGACCTACGCACAACAGCACCAAGGAAATATGGTTACGCAGATGATCTGGCAATCCTATTTAGCAAACTATCCTAGAAAGCTGTGGAAGAGGGTCAGTCGGAGGATATAAGCATTCTGTTTTTGTACCCGAAGAATCGGCGCCTCAACCTCAGTGTTGAGAAGACTGTGTCAACAATGTTACACCTTAACAAAAAGAAAGCAACCCGTGAAATAAAGATAATGGTTGATAATGCCCGGCTTCAGTCCCAATCCTCCCTTACGTACCTCGGCGTGAAGCTTGACATTACACTGTCATTTAAACAACACTTGGAAAGCGCCAAGGCAAAGACAACTTCCTGTGCTGCCCTTATCCGCCGTCTAGCTGGTACTACATGGGGAGAAACTACAGAGACTCTGCACATCAATGAGGTCCTGTCCACATGTGAAAAAGCTGGACACTACCCTCAATGACGCCCTACGTACTGTATCCGGAGGCATGCGAGCAACTACACCTCACCAACTACCTGTCCTTGCCCGGAAGGCACAGACAAGTGAATCCCATCTTCTCCACCAGATCGTCACGGAAAAACCTCAGCGCAACCGCTTTAAGTCCCGGCGCCCCATTCGCCTTGAAAGCCCAGAAATTGTTCCGCACAAAACCAGCTGACACCAGCAAGGCTTCCTGTGTCAAGGCTTCCTGGTCAGTGGAAGACAGTAGAACTATCCAGGCGTAACCACTATATAAGAGACCCCACAGATGTCCCTGGTCAGAATCTGCCGAAAGTAGTGGACAACACTCAATCGCCCGAGAACAGGCTTCGGGCGCTTTGGCTAGTCGATGAAGAGTTGAGGCCTCACGCATGGTGCCCAATGCGAATGTGGAGAACCCCTGCAAATCGTGGAACACGTCATCACCAGCTGCCCGAAACAGCGGTCACCAGATGGCGATCTGGGCCTTATTAACATAGACGATGAAACACTGGACTGGCTTTCTGCAACTGAGCTGAAGAAGAAAAAGAAGTAGAAGATTTCCAGTCTGTAATGGAGACAGAAATTGATGGCAACATTTAATCATACTTAGGCAAACCCCCTTTTCTTTAACAATTATCAAAGATTTTCAACCACCGATTGCCATGGATAATAACACCCTACCAGAGAGTACATCATTCAAACTCCTCGGCCTAACATTCACAGGTAACATGAATTGTAAGAAATACACAGAACACATTGCCAATGTTGCTGCAAGGAAGATAGGCTGCATCTTCCGTCCTATAAAAAATGTATCAACTGCCAGTATTCTGTATCTCTACACAGCCACTTTTCATGGAGTTCGGTTGTCACATCTAGGCTGGTGCCCACACTCTTTTTTACACAGGATCCCAAAAGAGCTTCTAACCTAATAGGTTCCAAACTATCTACCAAGCTCAAACCCCTATTCAATTGCCACAACGTGGCATCTCCATGCTTGTGTTAAAAGTACTTCCATGGAATGTGCTCCAACAAACTTGCTGCACTGGTGCCCTCTCAACGTAAACATCTTTGACCGACCCAACAATAAGCACAATCACACCCTTCACTGTAGAGGTCCCCAAATGCCGGAAGGCTTTGTGCTCTAATAGCTTATTTCCTCGAACTGCTAGACTTTGGAATTGCTTTTTCTCTGACTGCACTAACATACCGAAATTTAGATGTAATATAAACAAATATCTCGCTGCTCAACTCTCCAATTATGAAGTTTATGTAGGTATGACCCCGAAACACAGTAACTACTTACGTCTCGGTGGCAACCTGCCGTATTTGAGGTAAATCAAAGTAATATATATATATATATATATATATATATATATATATATATATATATATATATATATATATATATACTCGTGCTGGTCAAAAAAATAGAACATATGTATAAAACTGTAAAAATCATTCCGTTTGAGATAATTTTCGGCTTTTAAATTGTGTAGGCGAAATATCCTATATGTAAATAAAAATTACAACTATTTTTAATCATTTGTCATATTTGCATATGTCAGACTTTATTGTCACAGAGTAGTATATTGTCACATTGGGAAATTCAACGTTTCAATTTAATAGAACATTATTCGTTGAGTAATCTTAAACTCAAAATATTTCTGTGTTTAAAAAGATTTTGCAAGTAATTTAATCATAATCATTCATTATGGGTCGCTCTAAAGACATATCTGAGAAGCAGCGAATCTTCGATTAGTAGGAAGGACGCACATGGAAATTGCAACCAAGGTCGGATGTTCAAGATCGGTAGTGACCAAAGTGCTCCAGAAAGATGTTAAGGGTCTTTCCAACAGCAATCGCAAGAAATGCGGACGAAAGAAAAGCACCACTGAAAGACAAGACCGGACACTGGACAAGGTGGCAAAGAAAAGTCGATTCCAGTCAACAAGCCACATTACTAAAGAGTGGAAAAAGGCTTCTGGTGCCGACGTTTCACGAAGCACTACCTACCAAAGGCTCCGGAACCGGGGATACCAAAATCGTACAGCTGCCACCAAACCGCTCCTTAACAAAAAACAGATGTTGAAGAGGCTACGATGGGCAACTGCTCATCAAACCTGGACCACAGACGAATGGCGGCGTGTGATCTTTTCAGATGAGTCTCGATTTTGTATCTCCTTCGGCGAAGATCCACGGAACGGTATAACCAAGAATGCGTCAAGAAGTCTGTGAAGTTCCCGCAGTCTTGCATGGTTTGGGGCTGTATGAGTGCTAAGGGTGTTGGTAATTCTTGCTTCATCAAAGGAAATGTAAACGCAACAGTGTACCAAGATATCCTGGAAGCTAATTTACTGCAAGTGCTGGATAATCAGTTTGACAGTGACGCCACAGACATCATTTTTCAACATGACTTGGCACCGGCACACTCTGTCAAGTCCACAACTTCCTGGCTCCGAGAACGATCGATCCCTGTTCTTGAATGGCCGGCGAACTCGCCAGATTTGAACGTTATTGAAGCCTTGTGGGATCAGATGAAGAGGAAGCTTCGCAAAGAAAAACCTACTACCCTTGCAGCCATGAAGATTGCAATATAGAACACATGGGATTCGGTGTCTACACAGCTGGCGAGAAGCTTGTTGATTCCATGCTCCGGCGAATTGATGCTGTTATCAAGGCAAAAGGTGCTGCTACTAAATATTGATTAATTTTTATTTGTATTTAAGTTAATAAAAAACTATTTTGCTTTCTTAGCTGTCTTGTTCTATTATTTTGAAACGCGAAATATTGAAAAACTGACATTGTAATTGATATGAAAAAAAGTTTCTATCGTAAAACAACTATTTCAGTTAGTTTAGCATGATAGGAATATTTTAGCACCAATTACATCATAAGAATGAGAGATTATGATAAAATTACTTGCAAAATCTTTTTAAACAGAAATTTTTTGAGTTTAAGATTACTCAACGAATAATGTTCTATTAAATTGAAACGTTGAATTTCCCAATGTGACAATAAACTACTCTGTGACAATAAAGTCTGACATATGCAAATATGACAAATGATTAAAAATAGTTGTAATTGTTATTTACATATAGAATATTTCGCCTACACAATTTAAAAGCCGAAAATTATCTCAAACGGAATGATTTTTACAGTTTTATGCATATGTTCTATTTTTTTGACCAGCACGAGTATATATATATATATATATATATATATATATATATATATATATATATATATATATATATATATATATATATATATATATAATTCTGTGGCACCATCCCCGTGATCCGAATTAAAAATAGAATATGACACTTAGTTTACATACTTCTTGAATCTTATTCATTTTGCATAATGTAAAAATAAATTTGTTTGAAATGACCGCTTTCGTCAGTCAAAATACATTTATTAATGTCAAATATAGATTGTTGATTTTTTAATACTATCTTATTACTATTCATAGTTAGGGTTTGCAAGGGTGAAGGTTAGTACATAATTTACGTGTTGTTTTTATGTCAATATGTGTCTAGTTGAATGCAATATGGTGAAAGAAAAAGGGCGAAATAAAAATTATGGATGCATATCGGATTGTAATGCAAGTTAATCTCTGGCGATGGATGTTTAATTTCGGTCTTGTAAATGGACAGACTGATCGGTCGTTGATGGTCCCGCCCGGCCCTCATCTTTTCCTGCAAAAACTAGGGTAGTGGTGGTTTGAAGTTGCCTGAAGTGGAGTGCAAAGTTATATTAGCTTCAATGGCAACTCCATTTGAAATGTGTGACCGTATCAAAAATTTATGGCCAATAAAGTTAAAATGGGGTGACTTGAAAAGAAGTCCATCATAATGACTGCCGATGTTCAGTCCGCGTCCCGATTTCGCATCAATGTGAGCGCTTTGTGATAAGAGTTACATATGAGAGGGATTTAGTGGTAAGGTGCGGAGTAGGAGAGAGAAAGGACGAGTAAAGAGAGAGAGAGAAAGAGAGAGAGAGAGAGAGAGGGGAGAGAGAGAGGAGGGAGAGAGAAAGAGAGAGATAAAATAGCAATGGGTAATTTGGTTGGAAAAGCAAGAGTGGATGCTTATTCCTTATACTGGGAAAGAGACAAATACAGAAAGATAAATGAAAATAATATATACATGAAGATAAATGAAAAGAATATATATATATATATATATATATATATATATATATATATATATATATATAGAGAGAGAGAGAGAGATAGGGCTTTAAGACCTCAGAGACAATAAATAGCCTTCTGAATTCGCCTGGAGAGAGTTGAGCAATCACCAACTGCACTTCTCCGGAACCGGTATTCCAAAGCAGGGATAAGCAGAGAACTGGTATTATTTCTTTCTCTTAAGCTAATTACTCTACCAAAGCTTCATAGTTTAGTCTACCCTACTATTTTATTCATAGCTTGGTTCATACTTAAGTGCAGTAACGTCAAGAAAAGTAAAACACTGCACGCCTAGACATGCCAAGACAGCAAGTCGAGACGTCAAGTAGAGACGGCACGCGAAGCCTACAGTTCGCGCCTATGTGTGTGTGTGTGTGTATGTGTGTTTGGCGAAAGAATAAAACTATTTTCGAAATAAAAATGTTTAATTATACGCAGCTCTAATTGAAAAGAAATATATTAAAAACTAATTATCGAGCTGTTGTTAACTGTCAAATAAAGCGGTTTTTATTTAAAAGAAAATATCGACCAGAATTGAATACGTTCCTTGCCCCGGCAAGTCGAACACTCTTTTACTGCTTGCTGTACATGTCCACCATTTCACATTTATAGACTTGATATTCCCTTCTTTCCGTGTTCATTACTGGTGGCCTGCGGGAAAGAGCGTCAGACTGCGAAGTTGAAGGTGACTTAGTGACTGGGTTCGAATCCTTAGACCGCCATAAAACATTTCCTACTGATGATTGCATGAGACACTAGTTTCTGTAGGTAAAAACAAATTATTTTTTATCAATATATTGTTACGCTTTCTTAAGGAGTAAGAACATCATACTGCGAAGGTGATGTTAAACAAATCAATAAAGTGTGTAATAATCAGAATGTTAGAGATAAATACAAATAATTTATTTAAAAACTATACGTTACATATTCCAGATACATACCATAGTTTCATTGACATAGATAAACCATTCCTGTATAGAAAACACCCTATAACCCATCCAAAATCCTCGACGACTCACTAAATTATCAGGGCATTTTACCTGGAATATGTAAACTGAAATAAATAATATATATATATATATATATATATATTATTTATTTAAGTTTACATATTCCAGGTAAAATGCCCTGATATATAGATATATATATATATATATTTATATATATTATATATATATATATATATATATATATATGTTTTATCTCTTTATCCACAGACGTACATTTACCGCTTTTAAAAATGTTATTTATTTTAGCTTTGATGTAGCTAGTTCAAATCACATTGTTCTCTGCAGCGCTCAGTAACGATTTTGTTTATCTCTTCAAGTAGCCTTTTCTTAGCCATGCCCAGGTGTTTTGTGAGTCTCTTCTTATTTTTATGAATCCATGTAGCAGTTTTTCTTACCATTTTTCTTTTCTCGTCTTTTTGTTTCTAGTTTCACTGCTATCTGTATTGTTAATTTTGCCGATGCCTCTTACTGCACTAATTAGCCTTTCTGTGTTTTTAGATATGGATCTTTTCAATGTTTTTACTGCCACTCACACAGTCTTCTAAACTTACTAGTTGTCTTCCGCCTTCTTTTCTTTTTACGTACAGTCGGTCATTATCATCCTTCGGATGTAGTGCATTGTACATTACTATAAGTTTCTTAGTCTTCTGGTCAAGATGTTTAAGTTCTTTATTTGTCCAGCTTATGAATGGGCCAAAATATCCTACTAGTCATACTGCCCAGGTGTTTATTCCTTTTGATAGATTTCTTCTATATAATTTAGTTTCTAAGAGTTTTCTTTTTCTTCTCATGTGTTCTTTTTCAATCTTCTATTTCAGCTCTGTTGAGTTGATGGTGTCTGCTTCCCAAACTCCTAAATATTTATAGGAATCATGTTCGTCAAGCACACTTATCTCTTTTTGGTATGGCATTTCCATTCCCTCAGCTGTGTCCATTTTTCACTTGTTATTTCTAGTCGTACTTACAGTTGTTTGATTCTGAATTCCATTTGGATGTCTAGGCTGAAAGGTCTGCTCGTATTTATCAACTTTCCAGTTATTTTCTGCAAATAGCTTAAGGTCGAACATATACATGAGGTTGTTTATTCTGTTTTCTGTGTGTGTAAGCTTATATCCGACATCACATTTACTGAGTATTCTGTTGAGCGGCAGCATGGCTATCATAAACAGTATTGGTTATAGAAAGTCTCTTTGAAATATACTTCTCTGTATTCTTATCTCAGTCAGATGTTGTTGTCTAGCTCTCCGTCCCAGTCTCGATGTGTCCATTGCTTTCGGAAAAAAGATTACTCATCATGTAGGATATCTTGTACATCATTAATCATTCAATTATCCATGCTTGAGTGATTCTATCGTGTAGTCAATTAACGTTATGGAGATGTTTATTTTTATGTTTTTACTTCCTTTACGATCTTTTGATCGATGTATAAGAGATCATTTGTTCCTCTTTTCCCTTTTTGACATCGTTTGTGTTCCTCGGGAAATTGTCCACGATTGTTAAAGGAGTGGTGGATCTGGTCTCTCAGCTGTGCCGTTAGGATTTCCCACATTGTAGGTACCCACGTTATTGGTTAGTAGTTGATTAAGACCGTTCCCTTTTCAGTATTATTCTGTACTTAGTTCTTCGTTTTGTCATACATTCTGGTACGTTTGTTTCGTGGATATACATTCTCGGCATTTGCGCCAGTCTTTAATGTAGGGTCGATAATTTCTTACACCAGAGTTGGTACAGGAGTGTCAAAATAAAGGTTGAAAGATCGAATTCTATCATTTAGCGATTGGGGCAAGAGGAAATGTAAAGCGAACGGTTGCACAATTTCTGTCATCTTATTTGTACTAGTTATAGAAATGATATGAGCAACAGATTGCAGAAATACACTAGTGAATACGCAACTTAGAAAATATATGGATGATATGACAGTTAAATCGGAAAGTGTCGAAGGAATCGAGGAAGTTCTTCGTCGATGAAATGGATTGATTCTGTGGTCAGGAATGAAATTAAAAGCGAAAAAATCCAGAAGTGTTACATATGTGAAAGGCAAATAGAAAGAAGTTTGGTATAAGATAGGAGGTGATATGATATCAACTCTTAAAGAAGAGCAAGTGAAGAGTTTAGGAAGATGGTACAAGGGTGCATTAAATGACAGAAGTGAGAGATGTGAAATACAGCAGCAAGCGGAAGATGGACTACAAACTATAGAAAAGACTGATCTACCTGGAAAATTCAAATGTTGGTGTTTACAGTATGCGTTTTACCCAAGGTTAATGCGGCCTTTACAGATGTATGAGATACCATTGACCCGAGATGAAAGAATAGAACAGCGATACAGCATGTATATAACAAAATTGCTGAAATTACCAAAGACGTTCAATAATACTGCAATATTTGGCATAAATAATCAACTACAACTGCCGGTCGCGTCTATTGTAGAAGAATATGAGGATTCTGAAGTGTGTACAGTTATGATGCTTCGCTTTTCTAATGACTGAAACATCAAAGATAATCCACCTGAAGTAAGAACTGGGACGAAATGGAGAGCAGAAACTGCAGTCGATCATGCAATAGCAAAGTTGGAACATGCAGATTATGTTGGAGCCGTGCAAGATGGTATGAATGTATTTGGAAACTTTAAACCATTTTCCAGAAGTAATGTAAGGGAAAAGAGGGATGCTGTAATGGAAGAAATTAGGATAGACGTTCAAGAGAACCGATATTTACATCTTAAATGTGATCATCAAGGACAGTGCTTACGATGGGAGGAGTGTGTTGTTGAGCGAAACATTCGATAGAAAGAAATATGAGCCTGAAACGGTTAAGAACATCGTTCTTGATTAGATCAGCATATGATGCAATGCCATCACCTGCAAATCTTGTTCGGTGAACGATGTTTGAAAATGTTAGATGCTAATGTGGGAAAAAGAGAACGCTAAGGTATATTCTCTCAAACTGTGAGCTGGCAACAGAAAGGTATACGTGGTGTCACAATAAGGTACTTGCAATAATTTAAGAACACATCGAGCAAAAAATAATGCAATTTAATGATGGAGAATTACCCAAGATTAAACAAATAAAGAAGATGGAATTCCACAAGGCAGGCACAAAATGTAATCTGAGTAGTCATCCGACGACTATAAAAATAGATAACAAATGGATTGAAACTGAAAGTTAAGTGTAGATCTGGAAAACATTTTGGTGTTCACGTTGATATAATCTGTACAACGACCCGATCTTTTCGTGTGATGTGAAGGGAAGGAATAATACTGGAATTAACAGTACGAATAGAAGAAATCTTTGCTGCTGCAGAAAATAGGAAAGAGATCATATATGAAGAGTTGGTACCGGAGTGTCAACATAAAGGATGGAAGATCGAATTCCATCATTTGGCTATTGGGGTAAGATGACGTGTAGAGTTGTAAACATATTTCGACATCGCTTTTATTTTCACAACTCAGAATTGAGAAAATTAATTAAAGATCTTCAGGAAACAGCAGAGAAAGCATACTATTGGATATGGCTGAAAAGCGATGATGATATGAACTGAAAGGAGAGGGTAATTTTGGACGGCGAAAAAAAACGAGATGAAGGAGATAGTGATGACGCCATATGCAGGATGATTTATGACGTCACATTGCAATCAAAATCAATTGTTGATGATGATAGCTGAAAGGTGTATCTGGCTTGATGGCATTAACGGGCAGATTACACCAGTGCTACATAATCACTTCCTGACGGAGGGCCACACCACTTCAGAAAAAACAGTCGAAAAATAGGGGCCGAAACTGCGAAGTTGTTCTTGCTGATGATGGTGTACTTCTGATCCGGTAGTGGAACTGTCAGCTGCGAAGCACAAAAAGACAGTGTCATTCAACCCCATTATGTATTCCATCGTGGCCTGGTGGTGCTTTCCAATTTACAATTTTTCTTTTGGCTGTCGTGGATGTTCCTTCATTAATTTCGGTTTCTGTTCGTTGTTCAGTTTCCTGAACCCCCTTCTGTCATTTTTCAGCTATTCGGCATTACTGTTGTGGTCTTGTCGCTTTCTCCAGAAGTGTTTTTTTTTCTGTCGGGTTCGGCTCTTTTGTCCTTCTTCCACTTACATTTTGCTAAAACTGGCTTTTATTGTTTTTAAAATTTATATTTTGTTTGTACTTTGTTGACTTGTATCTGTGTCGTCTCAGTCTTCTCTTTTTTACTGCTATTTTTTCTCGGTTGTTCATGTTTTTTATTTATTCTTTCATCTTCATGAGTCATATTTCCCTTCTTCCATCGTCTTTTGCTCTCCTTCGTCCTGTTTACGGGTTTAGCTTTATTTCGAAGTTTTCTGTGAGTTTTGTTTTGTCCTCCTCATGTATATTATTATTATTATTATTATTATTATTATTATTATTATTATTATTATTATTATTATTATTATTATTATTATAAAAAGTAAACATATGTATATAATATTCTACACTTTTTTATCAACATATAGTTGTTCAGATTATTCTTTTAAGATAGAATTGAATCATTCCGCTTCATACGTAGACACTTACACTAACATCGGAGTAGGAATTATTTTTACGCCTCTTCATGAATATTCCGGTTCCAGAGATTTTTTAAAAAAAATTTGATTTAATTATTTCAGCTTGCTCCGACTGAGAAAACTCAACACGACAAGTAATGTTATCATTTTTCATTCACACAATAACACACAAGTAATCTCTCTCATAAGTAAAACATAAACATGATCGCAAAATAGGGCTCAATTTAACTCACCTATGTCAACATATGGTAATATTCAACCAGACATTTGCATCTACAAATACATCATACTACAAATATTCCAGTTTGTAAACATGATAATATCGAAACAGTTTACTCTCACTAATTTGAGTGATTTAAATAATTACTTTTAACTTAAAGTTATTTTACATTTTCTTTAAATTTCTGAATGCCGAGACGAAATATTTGTAAATATAAAACTGTGCATTTTCGTTTATGGTAAACAACTTAAAACCGAAGTCATGGCGCAATTCTAAATGTACGTCAAGACAACTTATCGTGTACAGGTATTCTGTATTTTGTTTTCAAACAATAATGCATTTAATTATCTGAGTTTTTATAAATTTTGTAAATACAAAATAATTTATACAATAAAATAATGCAAGTAAACACCTGATTACATAGTATCGTTTAGATAAATGGTCACAGCACGACGATCTGTTACGTGATTTACGCATTGCATTGTTATTAAGTGGTTACTTTTTAAAATCATATATGCCATATGAAAAAGTGAATAGAATTTTATAAAAATATTATTTAATATAAAAAATATTTATGAAATTAAAGAAGTCATAGTTAACTTGCATCTTTCATATTTCCTATTTTGTCCTATAACTAAATTAGGAACACGTCGCCAAAAACTATTATAATAATAAATTAAGTTGTAGCTACTTACTCAGATATAAAGCTTCTATTGTGTACGTTTTCAGCTTCCCAAGTTATATTTTCATCTATTGAAAGGCACATTTTGGACGCTAAAAATTTACACAAGACAAGTTTTTTTAGCTATCGTTATTCGCTAATGAACTTGCTGTTTGTACGTTTTCAGCGCCCCAATTTATCATTCCAGCTGTTAAAATAGAATTTGGGACGCTTACTACGTACACAGAACAATTATTAGTTTGAAATGTTCATATTTACAGTTGATTTAAAAAATAATTTCCGTTGCGGTTTTACAGTAAAATCATTGGTGCTGGAGATCAATAAACAGCAAAAGAAAACGTTTTACTTGCTTTTAGTTTCTTTTTTTATTGCGCCTAATATTGCAAGTTTTACTTCTCCACTTGGTTATTATGGCCTTACGACACCAACACGAGTTTATCTCATATATAAAGATTCTACTGAATTTCTGACCAAGAATCATCTGTTCACAAGTACGATTGGCCTGATATCGATTAGTCTGACAACACAAAATTCATTTTCAATCGATTTTTTTACTTTATACATTTAGTCATATAGGCAGATTTGTTTATGACTGAGGTAATAGAGTAGGGTGAGATACCGCTTTCTATCCTAAATATACTTGCTCTTACCTGAATCACAATGTAATTATTAGATAATGTTAGAATGTGGGGGTGACAAAGGTGGTAGGGATTCCTGAAAAGTTGGGAGGAGTGAAGGCGAAAGGCGGAAATGACGTTACGTCCGTTTGGCGATTCTTTTGCTTCTTGTCTTGACTCACTAACAGAAGCAGGCGTGAAAAAGCACCGGTCAGCTGCCAGTATGAGTGGGCCGGGGGAGAGGGAATCAGTAGCTCAAAATGGCTTAACTGATGCTATGGCAAATCTTCTTTCAAGTAATTCCTTCCTTCTGTCTCTCGTACAATACCGTTAATTTCTGTTTCTTGGTTTGTGTTTGCATAAAACTGCTAAAAACTCTACCACAGGGGTCTGCGTGGTTTTGTCAGCTGCCGAGCTTACAGCACTGAAGATAGTGATATCAACGACGACCACCACAGGGCAAACCAGAACACGTGCGTTGTCAACTTGACGTACAACGAAAATATATACTCGAAGGTAAGCAGCAATACAACAATAACAGATGTCTCTTTCTACGTGTATCGGTTGAAAATTTTACGGGTGCACATTTCCATAATAATCTTTAACATCTTTTAACATTAACATATGTTTAAAGAATACTTTTTCTCAATGATTACTTACATTAACGCAAATATCGATTATTTGATAGTCTTAATTGCAAAATTAATTCAAACATACAGCTCACATACGATAAACAAATAAACACATTTCACTTATTGTTTTCGCCTACGTGTTTCTGTATACTTTTATGTGTTAACTCTGTCCCGACAAAGATTCGATCAAATGAAATACACGTATTCAATTTCTTTTAAACTTAATTAAATTTAAAAATAACGAATTTTTGAACATTAAGGTACTATACTAAATGAATAAACTATAAACTACTTATTCTTAATTCCTTGAATCGCGATTATAGATTCGTTCTACATAAACATAATAGAAGATTGACAACTAGTAAACTCTCTGTAATAACCTGTCACATTCTCTAATTAACTAGTATGTGTTAAGAATACGTTTCTCAATAATTTCTTAACTTAAGTTAATACTGATGATTTGATAGTCTTATTTTTAACATTAATTTTAAAAATACACCTTAGATACGCTCAATTATATCTTACATTTGCTCAACATAACATTTTGATGTCTTACGCCTCTGTGCTTCTGTACATTTTACGTGTTCACTCTGCTTTGAGATATATTTAAACGATTTGCGATTGCCATTTGAATAGAATACGGGTGTTTAATTTCTTTAACACTTTACAACGGACAGTCTCTTGTCCAAAACAAGCAGTAACTATCCGGGGTATTTTTAAATAAAAATAGTAAATATGGTTCAGGGATGTGAGCACGAGTGTTTTGAGTTCCCACTAGTTTAAAATAAATTATTATATATAGACTAATAATAATAATAATAATAATAATAAGAAGAAGAAGAAGAAGAAGAAGAGTAATACTAATATCAGGCGTAGTAGTAGTAGTAGTAGTAGTAGTAGTAGTAGTAGTAGTAGTAGTAGTAGTAGTAGTAGTGATAATAATTGTATCTTATAAAATAACGATAAAATGAACTGGCAATAAAGAAAGTAACCAATGAATGTTTATAGAGAAAGGGAACAGATAAAGTAGAGAAAAAAATGAGGAAACGCAGGCGTGAAATAGTCAAATATATTTTTGCGAATCTTTTATTTTGTTAATGTAAACATCTATTGGTTTTCACAATTTTATGTATAAGAAAGAAGATTCATTTTCGTTTAAATAATTTTATACTAGCAGATATATGCACGCCCAGCGCTCATTTTTTCTAGACTATCTATCTATCTATCTATCTATCTATCTATCTATCTATCTATCTATCTATCTATCTATCTATCTATCATATTTATCTATGTATGTATCTGGTTGTGTATCGACCATGTCTTCATTCGCTGCATTTTGTCCCTCAAGCCTGAGGCTGAAAACTTGAAAGCATAAAGACACTCAAATAAATTTACCTCTCGTTCAGTCCATCCCCATTTCAACCTCAATGTCTCTTTTCGCACACGTGGCGACACCGTGCCATCCCTAACAGTCCCTCCACCCGTCTTGTTAGCCTCCAGCATGGACACTCACCTGACGCATCATTTTCTACAGCTCCATATCACACGGCTCCCCGCTATCTTTATAGATATATATGCCAGCCTTGGATGCCGCGGAAAATCCCGGCATCCAGCCATTTTCCCGCCCTGTGCTAGCATTATTATCATTACCGCAATCTTTAGTCAAATAACTGTCGTCCATATTGCGATCGCCATCTTTAAAAGGAGCCTCGTTATGAAAATTTATAATAACATGGGGCAACAAGAATAAGGGGAGAAAATCGAAACATCTTTTCTCTCTTCTTCGCTGTGACTTCATGTATCTTCATCTCTAACCATATATTGTCTCTTTTTTCTTACTTTCATCATCTTTATCTCTTTCAACCTTTTCTTTTATTTCTCATTCTATTCATGACAAGACACATATTTATACATTTTTTTTTCTTTCTTCTTTCCGATATTTCTATCCCATTTCTTCCACTTTTTCTTTCTTTGCTTATCTGTCAGTTTATTTATTTTACTATTTTATTTTATTTATAGTCTTGATAACAATTCTGATTGCCCCTCCCCCATTAGTTAGTTAGCATGACTGTAATGCTACCAATACGCACGTGCTGAATCAATAATATATAATTCATCCAAAAGCAACACAGAATTAGTATTAATACATGTTTCGTTCTGTATATAAATATTTTATAGAAGTAATTTCAATGAAGAAAGCAACCATGAAATTCCGACGAGGCCCACTAGTATTTATAACTTTTCCGTCTTTTTTTTTTTCTTTTTGTTTCTTTTTCCCCACTTCTGATGCTTATTTTCTAACATTAAAATACTTGTACATGTTTCTTTCCGGTCTTTTTTGTCCGTTTCTGTTTTCTCCTCTTTCTTTCTTTTTCTGGTTCTTTCTTCCTTTCCTCCTTTTTTTCTTTCTTTTTTTTTCATTATTTCATCTCTCTTTCATCGCCCTTTTAGCTTTACTCTTTATCTTGTAGTTGTTGTTTTTTTCTTTTTTCTATTTTTTATTATATTTCCTTTTCTTTTTTGCTTATATTCTTTCTTTGAAGCTTTCAACAACTTTCGATTCAAGGGAAATTCACAGAATAGAACACTTCCAACCCCCATAAAATTAGTAATATGCAATATCTATTTTAAACAGTTACACCTGAAGAAGTTCGGAAGTTACATCTACTAAAACTGTGAGAAAATAATAACCAAAATGAGAATAGTAGTCCGAATAATCAAAATTATTAATCCTCATACCAAAATATTCCCAAACATTAAAAAACATTTATATTGACTTCTTGCAACAAAACAATAACATTAAAAACATGCATCTAGTAAGAAAGTTGAATAAAATGTCAAAAAATTTTTTTTTTAAGTATTATGAAAATATTAATTCATGCTGATAATTAGTAATAGTAATATTAACAAAGCGGTAACATTTTAAGGCTATAATGTCAAACTAACATTCAGACACTACTACTTGGTAAATTCTGCTAACTGTTTGAACTACATGATACGGTATTTTGATTGGTTTAGCTGTTGCATGAATTAGCCAATTATAATATAGTATAAGCAAATATTTTTGAAAAAATGAGTAGGAGTTAAAATAGTAACTTTAAATCAAGGGAGGCGGGAGAGCGCTTTATCCCTTAATAAACCACGAATGGCCTATGCTGGAAATCTCATTTCTTTGATCAATCATAACTCAAAAACCAATGAACCAAATTAGTTAAAACTTTGCAACACATTTTTATTTGATAGGTATTATAAGTGTGTAGAATTTCAGCATCATTAGACAAGGCAACCCAGAGATCCAGAAAGTTAAATCATGAAATCATGTTATCTGTGTGTACGTACGTACGTGCCACCCTGTATCTCATCAACTATTTGATGGATTCAGCTGATTTTTGGCATAGATAGAGGTTCTAGGGTCTAGTTGATGGCATTTTAATTTCAGTTTACTATATACCTTAGTTTTCCAGAAAATTCAAACACCCTACAAAATGACCAGTATTCATACACTTTATTCTATATCTTATCGACAATTTGATGTATTCAGCTGAATTTTGGCAAAGATAGAGGTTCTAGTGTCTAGTTGATGGCATTTTAATTTCAGTTTACCATATACCTTAGTTTTCCAGAAAATTTAAAAAAAACTTTAAAAATTACTAGTCTACATACAGTTTATTCTGTATCTCATCAACTTTTTGATGAATTCAGCTGATTTTTGGCAGGGATAGAGGCTCTGGACTCTAGTTGATGGCTTTCTAATTTCAGTTTACCAATATACCGTAGTTTCTCAGAAATTTTCAACAAACCTTAAAAATGACTAGTCCACATACACTTTCTTCTATATCTCATTATCTATTAATTCAGCTATGTTATGGCACATATAGAGGCTGCATTTTGTTTTCCTTTGTACGCTGAATATTTTATTGTTTACTATTGTGAATAACTTTATATTTCTCCCTGCTCCAAAAATGTTTGATTGATTTATTTATTTCATTCAAATTAAATATGTTTGCATTGTGTCCTTGTCAATTTTCAAACACACTGACTGTAAAATGATTGAATCACCATTTATTGTTTGCAATGAATACATGGTAAAGTTTGAAAAAAATTGTTCTAGTTTGAATTGTATCATGAGTAAATATACACTCATCATAATTTAAAAAAAAATATTTACCTGTGAATATTGAAAGAAACATTGATTAGTCAAACTACCAACTATATCAGTTATGAGAAGGCATTGTATTGAGGCATAGCCTTTACAAAAGTTGGGTATGCAAGCACAACAGGGCTATGTATTTTACTGGTAGGAATTTTTCTTCAGCGTACCTCACACACTTCATCCACTCATGCATAGAGATTTATACTGTAGTGATGTGATAATGAAATGGTTTGGGTGATATGTAGTCATACCCTTAATAACAATAAAAGTGTAAACATTTGGGAATTTCCTTGCTTTTGTACATTTAGTGTATATGAATTTTCATCTTAACCCTATTAAGGGCATATTATTTCAGTATACTGGCATTTTTCATGGAATAATTCTTTAGACTTACTAATAATTATTTAGACTTACGTGAGATTTAAACCCGAGTATTAACATCGTAAGAAACTACTTTCTTGGTAATGTCTACTCTATTCTTTGTTTGTCAACTAATCGTATGTGTCAATTTACGTACGAACACAAACAACAAAAAAAACACCATACGTTTTTAAAAGTATAGAGATTTGTCTGTTATACATCTTTCACCCCCTTTAAACTATCTTGTCAATTAAATCATGTAGAAACAAATACACACACTCCTGAAGTTGCATATGTGAGATCATTTCTAAAAGTTTGGAACTGAAGTATTAATTTCAGAGTACACATTACCAAGAAAGTAGTTTCATATGATATCAATACTCGGGTTTAAATCTCACGTAAGTCTAAAGAATTATTTTTAACTGGATACGTGTTTTATAAAGTTAAAGAAATTAACTGAACATAACATGAATACATTAAATTATTTTGTTTGATAATCCACAAACAGCAGACATAATGAGCTTTTAAAATTAGTTCAAATCCTTATTTTCGCTTAAAATGGAATTCCTACTTATTTTCGTCAATAAAAACAATACCTAAACACATTCATCATAGTTACTTACTCTTTCATGCAAATACTAAGTATTTTCGAAGAAATTTCACAAAGATTTTTCTTCATACAAGCTATAAAGTGTTAGAAGCTAGATAAAGATGAAAATGGACATACCCAGATACTGCACCAACCCCACCCTAGTAGCGAGTATACACTAGTATTTAATAATAATTGAAACTAGTATTTAGCTAAAATAGATTGCTGCATTTTCCACAAGGCGTGGTTTATCCGTAAGATAAGCAGTATAATTGGAACCAGTCGAACTGGTTGAGGCCACGACTAACGCAGAAGACATTGGCAAGATCTGAACCAACAAATGACGGGACAAAGAACGAATACTACTGTATCTGGCACATCTTGAGCACGTGTTCGTACAAGTCGGAGATACGTCCTCGAAAATCAGTCGGACAGTGACTATTTTGCTGCCAGGCTGCGGTACGGTTAAATTAACCTTCCTATCATGAAATACCGACGGAGCCACCCAGGATATTTTTGTAGGCCACATTACGCTTATCCCACTGCGCTGGCGTTTAAAAACCACCTGACCTTTTGTCTAACCTTTTGGAGAGAAGTTAAATAAAATAATGCCGTTATATATTGCCCAAAACAAATAACATTAGTTTTTTTTAAAAACTATATATATATATATATATATATATATATATATATATATAAGAAGGAATAGGTAAAATAAATACCTTTTGAAGCATTAAGATGCGATATCAATTTTTTTTTATAAAAAAGAAAAATAATAAATCGAAACCGATTTTTTTTCTTTTTTTTTATTATAAACTAGCATTTTTTTTGTTAGTTTAAACTAACAAAAAAAAAATGCTAGTTTATAATAAAAAAAAGAAAAAAAATCGGTTTCGATTTATTATTTTTCTTTTTTATAAAAAAAAATTGATATCGCATCTTAATGCTTCAAAAAGTATTTATTTTAATAAATCGAAACCGATTTTTTAAATTTTTTTATTATAAACTAGCATTTGTTTTTGTTAGTTTAAACTAACAAAAAAAAAATGCTAGTTTATAATAAAAAAAAGAAAAAAAATCGGTTTCGATTTATTATTTTTCTTTTTTATAAAAAAAAAATTGATATCGCATCTATTAGCTTCAAAAAGTATTTATTTTACCTATTCCTTCTTAAATTTAACAATAGATGCTTTTTAAAAAAATATGAACCTTAAAACACTTATATATATATATATATATATATATATATATATATATATATATATATTAGACCTCTTCAAAATTGACCTTTTTCTTCAAACATATGGAAACTGCTATTATTCCCATTCTCCAAGGTCTAAATTAGCTAAATATACAAGTTATTGTGATCTTGGACCTTGGCCATGCCTGCCTCAAGAACCATGTAATTTTATTGTTGACGTTTTTCAAAAACGCTGCAAAATATGGGATATTATGTCCTTATTTTCATTGTAGCTTTCCAGAGGTTGATGCTATAGCATTGAAAGTGGTACCAAATGAAAGCTAATTAAATCTTCTTGCATATGGTAGTAAGCACAATAAAACACATGAACACCTGTGTAAATTTTAACTAATTTTAATGCACAAACAGCTGGGACTCTACCAAAAATCAGTTTGGTAGTATGATAGCACTGCACTGACACATATATAGCATAAGAAACTGTCAAATAGGATGTTACTAATACATGTATTATCACTTGTTCAATGTGGCTTTTTTGAAACTGTCAAATTTTTTCCTGTGGTACTCCACAACTTGTAGTAAGCAGCTTCTTTGCTCTGGGTCACTTGTGATCTGAGTTGCAAAGTCACTCATTAGTTTCACACCTCTCTCAGCCACATCATTGGTCACTTTCACTGACCTCACAAACTTCTGTGCATTCCTGTAGCTGTCATTGTCTTCCCAGGTGTCAGCAGGACTAGTGAGCCAGTCACATTTCACTCGAAGAGCATCAAACAGAAAGTGAGACTCTGGCCCTACCAGGTCTGTGAGAACTGTAGCTGCATTGATGACAGGAAACACTGGCTTGCCTTTCCTGTAACTCTAAGGTTTCTCTGTTTCTGACAGCTTGACTGCGAGCTTCTCTTTTGCAGACTTGGTCATGCTGGCATGTGAACTGAACAAGGTGAATGGCACTAGTTCCTGGGTCAGATACCAGCGGTGGTTGTTCATTTTCTTGAGAACAGAGGTTGCAAGTTCATAGTCATACTGCTTGTATTGCAGCATGTTCTTCATAAGCTGGAGGTCATGGATAGGTGCATCAGCTGCAGATGTGGTGGTCACCCAGTGGCTGGTGTAGAATAAGGTCAGGAACTTGTTCATCCTCTCCAGCTTGAAGATAGTGTCCGTGTTGTATTTTAGTTCCTTGGAAAACATGAGCATCTTCATACAGTAAATGTTCCTGGCCATCCAGCGGGCTTGGTGAATGGCACCTGGCTTGGCCCAGTGGATACCTCGAGGAGGTTCCTCACCAAGCAGGATCAGGCACAGCTCTGTCACCTCTCTGTAA
This sequence comes from Sepiola atlantica, assembly GCA_963556195.1. NCBI lineage: Eukaryota > Metazoa > Mollusca > Cephalopoda > Sepiida > Sepiolidae > Sepiola > Sepiola atlantica. The sequence continues at coordinate 91,450,342 of OY744522.1, read as the reverse complement.
TCTGCCCTCGGACTTGCTTCCTCAAGGAAATTGCTTAAGACTGCAATTGTGCTTGTCTTCTTCTGTTTCAAGTCATGTTCAACTAGGCCCAGAACTCTTGGACAGTCCTTAACCAACTTGTCCCACTTCTCTTTCACATTGCTGAACATTGGGTTGTCAGGACTCTTGACCTTGCTGAACACAGCCTCCCATACACTTCCAATTATTACCTCTGATATGTGATGGCGACAAGCGAAGTAAAATACCTTTTTGCCTAGTGTTTCTTCAATAAGCTTCGCTGCACCCTTGTTGATGCCACTGTTGCTTGCTGTGGTATCAAATACCAAGCCTACAATGTTGTCTGTGAGACCCCATGCTTCTATCAGTTCCAATGTAGCATTACACTGTTGGATTCCTGTGGAACTTTCTATGAAGGGCACACCAAGCAGCTTCCCTTCTTCATACTGTGGAGTACCAGAGACGAGCACTGCAAGACTTTCCACTGGGTATCTTTCACCAAGAACATCCCGTAGAAGTTTTCCATCCCAGTGTAGTGTGCAGTAATCTGGCGGACTTTCCTTGAAGTTATTCATGTAACTTTGGCACAAGTTATGACGAGTGTTTATCATATTTCGTCTTGTAGTTGAGGCTGATATAACAAAGTCATCAAGATCTGCGCCTCCTGCCTTCAACACTGCAGACACCATGGCTGTAGTCTGGTTGTCAGAGAGTGACAACCGATCTGCAGTGCTACAAATCTCTTCACTGGTCATAACTGAGTGTGGAAAGTGTAAGGTTATCGTACTTGGTTTTGATGAACAGCTTGGTGTTGTCTCAGTGTATTCTGAACCCTCACTAGTACCAGGGCCTTGACTGTTCTCTGGGTCTTCATCACTTGAAATTTTCCCAACTTCTGCTGCTGCAGCAGTCACTGATGATAACATTCTCTCTTCTCTTTCTTCTCGGAAGCTTTTCTCTCTAGACTTCTTCTCAAACACCTTATCATGACCTGACATGTGTGCCAGGCGAGTTGTCTGTTGGTCCAAGTAGAAATTGACGTCCTCTTCCTTGGTCTTCTTTGTGAGCAGCCTGTTGCTTCTTATCTCCTCCACAACATCCTTTGCTCCAATATCAAATAACTTGTCTAAGTCCTTCAGAAAGTTAGCTCGTTTCTCTTACTCTGGTTTGTTATTTCTTCCCTTGTTTTTAACAATTTTCCTGTACTTTTCATGGAGGATCATGAAACGGTTGACTGCATTTGGTCTAGTTAGTGTTTTAATCCTTGCCATATTTCAGAATGGCAAAACGACATCCACTGTATCATGGGCTAAAGACCTATTGTCACTGTTGGGATTATCATTCCTCAAATGCAGGAAATACTGGAACACCTGGCGATTAGTAGGAAGTTGAGAGCCCCTGATGCTGGAGCTGGGTTGCCCAATGAGATACACATCACTGAATGACCTTGTGGCAGGAGTTGCCACCTTTCTTCTCTTTTCAGTTGGTTCATCCCGTTCACTTGTATCGCTGACCACTTTCCCACAGCATAGTTGTCTTCCAGATGCCATGTTGTCAGCAGTTCACAAATCTTAACAAATCAGCTTTAACTTACAATCTGAAATGAAGAGATAAAACATACTTAGTGATAATAAATTATATACATGCATTAAGAGTAACATTTTTGAGATAAAGTTATGTATTATATGATGGCATCCTTTCCATATATATGTTTGTGCATTAAAATTAATTAAAATTAACACAGGTGTTCATGTGTTTACTACCATATGCAAGAAAATTTTATTAGCTTTCATTTGGTACCACTTTCAATGCTATAGCATCAACCTCTGGAAAGCTACAATGAAAATAAGGACATAGTATCCCAAATTTTGCAGCGTTTTTGAAAATCGTCAACAATAAAATTACATGGCTCTTGAGGCAGGCATAGCCAAGGTCCAAGATCACAATAACTTGTATATTTAGCTAATTTAGACCTTGGAGAATGGGAATAATATCAGTTTCCATATGTTTGAAGAAAAAGGTCAGTTTTGAAGAGGTCTAATATATATATATATATATATATATATATATATATATATATATGTATTTACTTTAATTCACCCCTAAACAAAGCACATTGCTACTGAGACGTAAGGGGCTACTGTAAATTTAGAGCCATATCTATAGGGGCATCTGAAGTGGTGAGTTGTGCAGCGAGATGTTTGTTCACATTACATTTAAACTTTCGCATGTTGGTACAATAAATTAACAGGGAGCATGGAAGGAATTCCAAAGTTTAGCTGTTCGAGGAAAGAAGCTAATAGAGTAGAAAGCCGTACGGCGTCTGGGGACCAAAACAGTCGAACGAGTGGGATTTAGCTGATTCTCGGGTTGGTCGGGTGTATTTACGTTGAGGGCGCACCATAGCAGCAAAATGATCAGACCATATTCCATTGAAGTACTTGTGAAGAAGCACAGGGATGCAGCATTGCGGCGATTAGACATGGGCTGGACTGGGACTGGAGCTGGGGATTGGCAAACAGTGTGGGACCTATGAGATTAGAGATTTGATTTTAACCCTGTCTAAAAAGGAAAGGCTAGTGGCTGATGCACTAGCCTTTCAGATGTGACAATAAGACTCCGAATCATTTCTTTATTGCAGTTGGTTACATGATACTGGAACCGCACTTTATGTCACAGAAAAGAAAGGCCATCGTCTTAACCGATGAATTTAACTATTATATTCGTTTGTACCTTCTTGATTCTTTAACTTTTTGAAAATTATTTTTTATTTACGTCATCAACCGATCATTTTCCGGGCAACAAGTGGTTATTCAAAGTCATTGGCTTGTCGTTACTTACATCCGTCAAGACAAATGTACTCGCAAGGATTGGTGTTCGGTACAATTTAAATGTTCCTACTATTATAAGTCCTAACCACTCATGAATTAAACCGTTAAAATACACCACGTAACTATTTCCTTGCTTTTGATTTCTGTTTGATCAAAGGTTATAAGTTTCTTTCAACCGTACGATACGACTATCGACTTTTCTAAGTACAATGCAAAATATATCTTATAAGTAAAAGTGTGTTGTTATTTTAGGATCTCACTCTCTTTCTCTCTTCCTCTCTCTCTCTCTCTCTATCTCTCTCTCTCTCATATATATATATATATATATATATATATATATATATATATATATATATATATAAAAGGGGATTATGCGCTTTATTCTCTTTTTTTCTGGTTTGACTCTAACAGTAATTTTATGTAAAGAATCTATTCATTTTAAACGTTATCCGTCGATGTTTCACCCTTGCAAATGTGTCGACCGAAAGGTGCCTCGAGTTCTAGTTTTCTAGATTTTAGTCGAAGGGTTTTTGTTAATATCATTACTTTTTAAGTTTTAGTCGAATACTCGTTTCATTATTAAATATATAGGAAAACAGTTTTCCCCCTCTTCCTTCACTCATTACTATGTAATGTTGTCCCCCGATTCATTATTCCTCCGTTAATTCTTTTTAAACCACCAGAAATATATAATTATATATATATATATATATATATATATATATATATATATATATATATATATATATATAATTAAATATTTATAAATAAATATTAAATTATATTTATCGACAGAAGACGCAATTTCGAGCTCTTTATTTTCATCAGCGTAAGGAAGTGATAATTTTAGTGTAGTGAAATAATGATATATATATATATATATATATATATATATATATATGTGTGTGTGTGTGTGTGTGTGTATGTGTGTATGTGTGTGTTTGTGCGGAAAGATTCTCAAGTTCAACAAAATCACCTGAAGAAGGTCGGAGGTTACATATGCCGTAACGTTTTGAGAATAACATGCAAGATGAGAACAATAGTTTGAATAATCCAAATTATAATTACTTTTCCTTATTTTACACTTTCACAACCACAGGTTAAATCGGTTCCCACGCTATTTTCGAATTGCCATCTTTTATTTTTTCTGCCCAGTGATATAAAGCCGTAAATGTTTTACTTTTTCACATATATAAGTTGCTTTCAAGTAAACTAATATAATACTAAAATCTTATATTAAGTTTCTTAAACTATGCTGTTTTTAAACTATGCTGTTTTTAAACTATGCTGTTTTAAAACTATGCTGTTTTTAAAATGCCTGTGTTCGATGATCTTATTCTCATCCTAACGAGAGGAAATAACTTGTTACTTTGATAACTGATCTGCTATTCAACAGTGTAGAAGATGTCAATAATACAATATGTTTTCGAATTATCATCTGTTTTGTTCGTTGGTTTATTAGTTTACTCGACACTCGTTCCCATCCTTTCACAGAATCGCAGAATACATTTTTTACTTTGAGGTCGAAATGAAACGCCGTGGCGAGGGTCAACAGTGCAGTATCGAAACACGTTTTCGCAACTATTGAGTGTTAGTAAAAAACAACGCCTATATTGTCATAAATAAACGATCGAAATTGTGTATGCGAAAAAAAATGGAGATTCACAAATGCAGCGATAGTTCTCAAGTTTTTCTGCCTTCCAAGGATGAGGTTTCTGGAATAATATAATACTGTGATGACATCGGGTAATATTGACTTAGTCGCAGTCTCACGGATATGTGGATGTCTCGTGTAATATGATGACTTGAGGTTACCATGTTGGATGACCGCGCTCCAGCCCTTGTTACAAAATCACATGCACGTGAGTATCAAGTATAATATGTCGTCTTAATGACATCGGGTAGGATAACCCACCTGATGAATTGTACGCATACGCATGTGCATACGAATGTCAAGTGTAATATAATGTTTTCGGGTCATGTTTGATGTTCGTGTTCCAACCTTTCTCGCATGTCGATGCCAAGCGAAGCCTTGATGACACCGAGTGTTATGGATTTATCGCAGGCGCATGTACATACGGATGTCAACTGTAATATTATCTTTCCATCTTATACTTTTTGGATGCCCGTGCTCCAGCTTTGGTTGCAGGCAACCGTGCATGCGGATGTGTAAGGTAATTCCTTCAGGTCACTCTGTTCGATGTACGTGTTCCAGCCATAGTCAAAGGTGCACATGAATATGGATGTCAAGCATATTTTAACGACTTAAGGACATCCAAAATTCTTTTTACTTAATGCTTTTATTTAAGAAAAATGATGTAAACGCTGCAAACACGTGTAAAACCATTAGGTGTATGCTTTAAAGTGATGTATATAGACAGCCGGTTCGCAGATAGTTGGGAAAACACCAGCATGTCAGTTTGAAAGATGCGAGTCGCCCTGGAAGACATTAAGAGTTGGATGAATATCTTTTAAAAGTAAACATCGAAGGTAGCACAAAGATAACGGTCATGTAAATCTTTGTACCAATAAGTCACTACTTATCAAGGCTAAAAACCACTCAAGGATAAGAGTTAATGAGATGGATAGGTTGCCAGCCGAATGATGAATACTATGAGATGATTGGAAATATCCACATACCACACACTTCAAAATAGCTGACTTGGAGAACAACAATTCCTCCTCCTTGGTCAGAAACATCGCTCATGGAATGTTAGACTAAAAGACAAAATAGGGAGGAAACGAGAGTTACAAGCTGCCGAAAATGGAGCCGAGGTCCACTTTCGAATTTCCAAGCTTACAGAGTTGTAACTTCCAGAAAAGTACTGTTTATGAACACTTAGTGGACATTATTCTAATGCAAGTACATGTTTTATTTTCGATATTAAACAAGCTGAGAACTTTACGGGCAACTCATAATTCATCTACTTCTTATACTTTCGTCATCAAAAAGGTGCGTCCACTTACGGTAAAATATCTAATTCCGATGCTGGGAGTTCTCATGTTCACCATTAGACCGATGATTACTCCATATTATTTCAATTTTCTTTTGCTAAAATTCCTCATTTGGGGGCCAAATGGCTCATGTTTGAGAACCTACATACTACCCTGACCCAGTCAACACACCATGCTCTCGTGATACGGATAGTGATGGGGAGATTATATGGTTTTCAATATTAAATTGGGACTCCATGTCGCATGTCTGGTCCTGCCGTGTACCGACCAGTTTTTGGGACAGCGCCCGCACTATGGAACCTTCCTCCGTTGAACTTTCACCAACCAACCCAGACACCGCCAGAATTATACCCTGTCTCTCTCTCTCTTTCATTCTCTCTCTCTCTCTCTCTCTCTCTCTCTCTCTCTATATATATATATATATATATATATATATATATATAACGTTATCTCTCTGACTCTAACTCTCTATCTGACTCTCTTTTTCTTTTTATGTATCTTTTAATATCTTTATCTATTTTCTATTAACCCCTTCTCTATATTTATCATTCTTGCTTTCTCTCTCTCTCTCGATCACTGTGATAGCGCACTTCCCCATACCCATCTTTAGACCAAATCACCGAGTGCGTAGTATTTCCACGTCACCCCTTCCCTTCTGCTACCCCAAAACTCACCCTTCCTCTTCAACCTTCCCATCATCCGAAAACTCCAGCCACGCAAAGTGATGACGAGCTTTGGTCCAGTCCGGACCCTGGTCACTGCTCGCACTCTCCGGCCACACTTATTGCCGTACGAATTAGTTTAAACACATACGAGGCATTTGAAAGTGGTGCTTTGGACGGTGTCCAAGCCACGCCAATAAATCAAACGATGGAAGCGATGGACGCCGGGTCGAGCGGGACTAGAAAGCCTGGGAAAATTTTTCGAATTATCCCCCATATACAAGCTAATTACTGCAAGGGGGCCCCTAGACTGGACCCGATCCAGCCCGCTACTTGAAGACCAACTACTTAGTCCATTACCGAGACGTTGTCGCCGTCTTCGTCTTCCTCCTCCTCCTCCTCCTCCTCCTCCTTCTTCTTCTTCTTCTTCTTCTTCTTCTTCTTCTTCTTCTTCTTCTTCTTCTTCTTCTTCTTTACTCTCCACTTCCTCGACAAACTTTCCTTTTGTTTTTCGAGTTTCGCCCGTCGCCGCACGCACTGTCTTGTCAACTGATCAAGATAATGAGATATGTCGCAAAAAATGAGCGGTCACTTCCTACTGTGTGTCGAAATTTGGGATATGGCCGCTGTTGATTAATCTGATGATGCTGATGCTGATTCTATTGTGATCATCAGTCACATGGCGTCCATATCAATCTATATTTCCTAGTATATTCATATGTATATAACTCCATTTTCTCATCTATCTATCTATCTATCTATCTATCTATCTATCTGTCTATCTATCTATCTATCTATCTATCTATCTATTACTATATCATGTATATACACGTAAATTATAATATTATACTATAATATTATATATATATATATATATATATGTTTTCACTATTTACTTCAACAATGCTCGATACGGGAGTAGAGTTTAGTATTAGTATGAAAATATAATTATATATCTACCAACGAGGGCACCCAGCGGTATCGAGGAATTAAATATACTTATGGCAAGTTAACTACAAAGAAACGGCCTGATGATTTTATTCGGGAATGTTACATAAACGTTACTTTTTAGCTTACTTAACATAAGTATATTTTTATACTGCTACTAAGCTCTACTTATGTACTGATACTAAACATTAGGACTAGAATCCTAATTCCAATTTTGATTTTAGAAAATGTCTAAAATTTAAGGCTAAAGTTTAAGGGGTCTTAACAAGAAATTGAAGTTCAGGGAATCTTATTAATTGGTTTCAAATGATTATGGATCAAATTCAATGCGACTCATATATTTGAATTTTTAAATGGAAAGCTGCCTCCTAAAAATGAAATCTGAAATTTGGGGAATATTTATTAATTGAAATTTTAAAAAAATCGAACGCATCTGGATTTTCACGGAGAGCTTCCACTCTTTGTTTTTATTCAATTTGCATAAAAGTAAGTTTCACTGAATATAGCCGACATTTTGACTCCTTACGAATAACAGCTGTGTTCCAAAAGTTCATAGTGATCGGCTAATTAACTTTGGAGTATATCCTGTTCATACAAATATATAAACATATAAATATGTATTAGTTTATACAGATAGAGATATCATAAAATAATATAATATATCACGTATATATATATATATATATATATATATATATATATATACGTGATATATTATATATATATATATATATATATATATACGTGATATATTATATATATATATATATATATATATATATATTCAGTATTTACTTCAATACGTGAGTAGAGCGTAGTAGTAGTATAACAATATACACATTGAAAGTAAACTACACGTATATTATACATTTCCGGCCGTTACATATCATAAGTATATTTTCTTATTCCTATCTATCTATCTATCTATCTATCTATCTATCTATCTACCAACAGAGGCACCGGATTTGTCCAGGAATGAAAATAATTCTTATACATACATTAGGATAAATTTAATTCCTTAGACACGCAAATCTGTTAGTTGGTAAACACATATGGAAATTGACAGCAAATAATTTCGTATATAAATCTATTTTTGAAATATTTGAAAATGAAAAAGTTAAAACATTCTTAATCTATTATTCTTAACTAGCAATACTATGCACCCTCGATGGCATAGTTTTGCTAGTATATAAATATAATGTAGATGTTGAGTTTATTAATTGCTGTGAACTTGAAGGGTCGATAATAATCAAGAGAACGCGGTTGTATATTTACAAGAATGTGTATTTATAGAAGTACAGAAGAGTATGTTTCCGAAAAACTGTTCTGATACTGCCTCGAGACTTTGTCGTAAGTTACTCTATACACAGTGTCTTGAAAGTTCCATATAGCGACAAAATAGGGTAGATCACCATCACACTCTAACATTAATGAACAGCCGATTGTGAGAATTTCTTGTTAACGTACGCCTAAAGAAAGAGGCAAAGCTTGGAAGTATGGTCTCATGACAACAGAACATATACAACACTATCAACTGAATAGAAGAGATAATGCATGGGAGAATGGTCTGATAATGAACGAACATATACTACATTAACTCCACCCAATGGAGGAGGAAATGCCTGGGATGATGATCGCATTACAACAGAACATGTACTACACTACCTCCACCGTTAATTGAGCATTGAAACATAGTACAATTATACATTAATAGAAGTAATAGTATGTATGAAGGTGAGAATTCCGAGGCAGGAGCAATGCAATGTTGAGAACCGGAAGGTGGGATATGGGATGAACAAAAATAAATGACAAGAGACGGTCTTATCATTTATTCTCACCTTCATATTTACTTGTTTACCAGCAATGCTTCAAGCAAACTACTATTTCCTTTTAACTAATAGTATATTTTCGGCTTCAAACAGACAGATACCAAATCTCAATAAGTAATAGATATTGAAACATTTCATTTTTTCCTACAGTTTTATCGCAAATTCCTTTATCGTAAAATGAAGATTGAATAATAATTATCGTCATTAAATTCCCCGTAAAATCGTCCAAAAGTAACGTTCTACTTAGTTTCGTTACATGAATTTATAATAATTTATGACTACGTGGACGTTGTCTTTGCTGTTTATGACGTACGTGAATGCCATATTTGCTATTTATGACGTACGTGAACGTTGTCTTTGCTGTTTATGACGTAAGTGACTGCCTCTATTGTTGTTTAATACGTAAATGAATGTCGCATTTGTTGTTTATGATGTAAGTGAACACCGTCTTTGCTGTTATCACGTAAGTGAATGTCGCATTTGCTGTTTATGCCGTACATGAACGTTGTCTGTTGTTTATGACGTAAGTGAATGCCGCATTTGCTGTTTATGGTGTAAGTGGACGTCGTCTTTGTCGTTTATGACGTAAGTGCGACTTTCAAAAATACATTTATTTTAATCTGATTTACTGACCTCCTCTCCAATCACTATTTTTACCTAGTGACTCCAGATGGGATCGGTCAAACATGTGAATGGTGTCAGGAAATTCCGTGAAAACTAAACCCTTATCGAAATTTATTTCACTGTTAATCTATCAATTTTTATAACAGCCAAACAATAAATTTTCATATATGAATAAATACTATCACTACCGACAGTTAACTCTGAATGGATGATAACCTATTGATATAAAAATGCCTAGGTTGAAAAAAGGCGAAAGGGTTCGCCGAAAGGGTTCGCCGAAAATCTCCGTAATAGGAAAAGAATAAAAAGAAAAAGAAAATTATATATTTAATTGTATATTAACGTTCATTCTAAAGATGTTAAAAAAACGTATGGCTTAAGACTAAGAAGTCTTAAGAAGAGATTGCAATTCAGGGGACTTTGTTTACTTGGTGTTTAATGACGATGGATTTAATTCAATGCAACTCTGAAATATTTGAATTTTCAAATGAGATGTTGTGCTCATAAAATGCTCCCTTAAAACAGTCAACAATTTTCCAAAAAAACAGAAATTTGGAAAATATTTCTTAATTGATGTATAATACCTATTGTAAAAATTGACAAAAATCGGGTCAATCTACAAGTTCGTGAAGGGCGCCAATCCTCTATTAACTTTCATTGTATAAAACACAATGAAACCAAATATAGCCTACATTTATATCCCTTATGCCTAGTATATGTGCTTCAATATTCATAATTATCGGTTATACATAAATTATATTCCCAATTATCGGTTGTACATAAAAATATGCAAACATGTAAGCATCCCTAACTATTAAGTTCTCTTGACGACTTGCTAGGTGGCCGCCGAATTTGCCATTCAGACGTTAAATAACTCTCCTATTTCCAGGCAATGTGTGGTAGGCATACCGGTACGTGCTCCGACTACTAAGTCAAATATGATTTTCGTATTGGGTTTCGAACCGTGTGACCGGCAGGAATTTCCCCTCCCATACTGATGATTTCAGGTTTGGCATGTGACAATGTGTATATTGGTTAATTTGAAAACATTATTTATAAATAATTATTAAGTAAGTAAACAACAAGCCGTTATTTATAGCGTAATGCGATGCTCTCGGCTCCGCCTATTAGGTTATCTTGACGATTTGCTAGATGGCCGCCGTTCGGAAACCCCCCACCTGACTGGAGAACATAGGTTAGAATATGATGACAAGCCTTCATATGACTTTACATCAAAGCATTAGTTACTTATATTTCTTATACCGTTAATCTTCGACCCAGGACTAAACTATGTCTCTGATAGCATAGTTAGAGCACTCTCACTCGACTGCCCAGATACATGTATTTGTGGATGTTAATGCACACCACCGTGACTGGTTGGAATTCTTCAGCTTACTGACACAGCCGGTAACTACATATAATTTCTCCTTAGCTCACTCCCTCTCACAGACTGTCGTTTTCTCGACCCGCATCGCCGATCGAGTAGACCAGCAAGCATCACTTCTAGATCTGTTCTTGACCTCATTGCCCGGGACTTGTGTGACGAAAGCCCATAGCCCGCGCAGGAATGCTGATCAAATTGTGGTAATGATTTATATCACCCTAAAAACTCGTCCAAAAGCTGATGATCCGTTTCTCAAAACAACGAGATACTACGAGCAGGCTGATTTTGAGTCAATCAGAGATCACATCAGCGACACACTATGGAGTGAAACCTTCTGACTCCCTGCTAATGAGTGTGCAAATGAGTTACTGAATGGGTCAAAACAGGCTATGTCCCCAAGTTAAAATTCTTCAGCAAACCCTAATCTCCTCAATGGTTCACCTCGAAATGTGAAGCTGCTATTGCTGAGAGGCAGCAAGCATTCCGAGAATTGCGCCGCCATAATCAACAGAAAATTATAGAGTCAAAAAATAGCTGTAAGGCAGTGATAGGTGAAGCAAAAGAAGACATACAGAGATAACCAAAAAACGCATTCAGTCATAGAAACTGGGTACTCGCGATTTTTGGAAAATCCATAATAGTGTGGTGAACAATGGGGAATCAACGATTCTCCCGCTATCCAACCAAAATGATGTCATTTGCATGGCTAAACTACTTGCCCAGCGTTTTGACATAAACTCCACTTTGGACTCAGAAAACCACCCCTCTCTAAATTCCCATTGCGGACCGAAGCCACACTTGAAAACCTGGCCATCACCCCATCCCAGGTCAGGGGCATCATAAAAAACCTTGACACCTCCAAAGCTTGTGAACCTGATCTTATACCTGTAATATTATTAAAGAAATACTCTGCAGAACTGACCCCTGTCATCTCTAAATTCTACAACAAATGCCTAGCTGAATCTTACTTCTCCGATCACTGGAAAATTGCCTCTGTGGTACCAGTCTTCAAGAAGGACATAAATGCTGATGTACCCCAGGGATCCATCCTTGGTTCTTTATTGTTCCTGATTTTCATAAATTCCTTCCCAGATGACATCGAGTCTGAGATAGGTATATTTGCTGACAACACCAGGCTTTACTCTCGTCATGTGGACAAAAGGAACGCGAACATATCCGAGGCAATGTCTGAATCCTTAGAAAATGACCTGCAGGCTGTAATGGATTGGGGTGATAAATGGTTGGTAACTTTTAAGGTCGCAAAGACAAAACCCATTTCCTTCAATAACTACAAGAAACCTCTTCAACCACCGATTGTCATGGCAAATGACACCCTACCTAAGAGTTCAACATTCAAACTCCTCGGCCTAACTTTCACAGGTAACATGAATTGGAACATATACATTGAAGTCATTGCAAAGGGGGCAGCAAAGAAGGTGGGCTCCCTCTACCGTGCTAGTAACTCCTCACATCTGCCATTATCTTATCTCTCTACAAAGCCCATGCATGGTGTATTGGTGTCACATCTGGGCTGGTGCATCATCCACTAGTCTATCCCTGCTAGACAAAGTCCAAAAAAGAGTCGCCAACTTAATAAGTCCCTCACTACCCACCAAGCTCCAGCCCCTGTCCCATCGCCGCAATGTTGCATCCTTGTGCTTGTTTTACAAATATTTTAATGGATTGAGCTCCGATGAACTGGCTGCTCTCGGTCCCTCTCCACGTAAATACACTAGACCAACTCGACAATCAGCTAAATCCCATCCATTCACTGTGGAGGTCTCCAGATGCCGGAGAGCTTTCTACTTCAATAGCTTCTTTCCTCTTGCTGCTGGCATTTGGCACTCCCTCCCTCCTCTCTGTTTCCACAACTATATTGACATGCAGAGGTGTAAAACTAATGTAAACAGACATCTCGCTGCACAGCTCCTAACTTAGGATGACACCTAAAACCTACACCCTTTTTCTCAGTAGGCCCTTAC